>MUZC01000522.1:180539-203702 GCA_002072015.1 Radix auricularia | reverse complement strand
AATCTTAAAACATGTATTTTACTCTAAGAACTAACGAATGATGAAACATCCATTTTTTAAAAAATCGGGTACATTTCTCGAACAATGCGGTTGCATGACATGCGCTTCGGGTAAAAACTGTTCTTTAAGTTTTAAGGTGCAAATAAGTGTAAAGAAATATCACGGGTATTACGACTTATAAATAGGATCAAGCATAAAAAAGTGCGTGTTGTGTCGAAAAAACACACTGACAACAACTCATTTTGTGCCAAGCTGTTTTGAGTTTATTTGTTGAATAGTATACAACGGGAATAAAGATTGATATAAAGTGAATTGTTACTATTAGAAAAAATGTGCGGGAATATATAATGATTGACATAACATTTATAAGGAGATCAATTTTTCACCATTCTCTTAAAAAGCAGCATTGTTCTTTTGTTTTTATTCACGTTAAAGGAACATGTGCCTTGATAGTAGATAAACCATATTTTCCTCTCTCCCCAAGCCACAATATTCACAAATATTATCTGGCTAAAAATATCCTAATCGTCTTGACCTAATTTCATGCTTAGACTATAAATGAAATGAGAGTTTTCTAAGAATCAAAGGAATCATGTGGAAAGATATTGTTTTCATGTTTTGATTCACGTGAAAAGAAAGTGAGCCTTGCCAGTTAGAATTTTTTAACTGTTAACGACATTTGTTATTCTGGTAGAGTATATAGCAAGCGTTATTATAGGGGTTCGAGCATGCTCAAAGAAAGCCATCAATCGATCTAAATGGAAGGATGAGGTTCAGCAAGCCAGGGCCCTACATGGGCTGTAGAGCCAAGGATTTTAATGATGATACTATATTAAAGCAGTATTCCAACATTGATAGCTAATATTTAAATTAATAATATTTTTATTTTTTCTCGACACACATATCGTTGTTTTTATTAAGATGGGGTTTGATTTATCACTACCCTAATTTCCAGATGCGTTTACATTCATTTTTAAGGAGAATTTGAGTCCCAAAACCAAACAAAGTTATTCTTATCATGCCTACCCCGTAGCGTAGCACGGGTATTTTGCTCGTATTATATAATGCGCTAAGGCGCATTTCCGTCCGTCAGTGTGAATACCCTATGCCACGCAACTCTTAATTACCTTTTTAAAAAATTGAAAATATAGACGTAAAATCATAATGATTTTGGGTTTGAGATTAACAGAGGGTGTGGTTTTGAGCGCCGTAAAGAAAAAATATTAAGTGGTGTCATGAAGCTTTTATTATATTAATTTATTTGATGTTACTTTTTATCTTGATTATAAGTCGAGTGTGTGATTAAGCATGTGTGTGAGTGTGTTTATGTGTATGTGCGTCTGTGTGTGCGTGTGACTGTGTGTTTGTATTAGTTGTGAAATAACGATTTATTTCATACATTGCTAAAAGTGAAATTAAATATTGAAAAGACGTTACCACGTAATCTTTTATGTATAGTTAAAATTATGCACTTGATTATGAAAAATTCCGTTAATTTTATGAACACAAGTTTTTCTAATGCGATCTTCGTGGGTGCTTTAATTTAAGATAACGAGAAGTCATTGAATGCGACTTTAAAAAATGTTAATGAGAAGATCAAACTCCAATGATTTTTTTCATAGATTGTTTTACTTTTTGTTTCATTTTAGAAGAAATCAGTCCTTGCGCATGAGTTGGACGATTACTCGCATGAATTGCCACAATGGAAAATAAACAGTGAAAAGAACTTAAAGTCGCTATTACAATTGCATTATATATAGTTACAATATTTAATTAGGTAAGATTGAGGCTAATTTGCGCATATTTACTTTTAAAGAAAATGGAAACCTTTCTAAACTTATAAATTGTATTTTGCTATAACAAAATCACACGAAGATGTCTCGAAGTCACTGTTAAATTACTATAGAAATAAATGTGAAGAAATTATTTAAGTGCAGACGACATTTCAATTTTACATTTTAATATAAGCTTTTATACATCTACGTATATAATCTGATAAAGGCAACTTTTATATGGGCTTATAACAAGTCAAAATTACTGAAAATGAAATTTCCTAAAATAGAAAAATCAACACGGAACCGCTTTTGAAGCATTCATCGAGCGATTTAGCATAAAAACAATTGCAAATATTTTTTAGGAGTAAGATGTATTTCTCTTAGGTGCTTACTTAATAAAAGTAAGTGTTTTGGATAGATTTCATCAAAAACTGACATTAAGGAAATTCGTATTGAAAGTAAACGCTCAGGGATTTTAAATAATAAAATGGTAAGTGTATAAGCATTTATACACTGTTGTAAGAATCGGGTTAAATAGCGGAATTGTAATTTTTACAAAGAGGGGCAACTTTGAGAACTATTTGAGCTATTTCATTTCTTGGGTCATGAGTTTATAATATCGTCGAACCCTGAGTGGCTCTATTTGTTAGCCACTGATAATATCCTTTTTGCAAAGATTAAGAAAACCAGCAGTGTAAGATTTTAAGCCCAAACCTTGCGACTCAACGTGCTTTTTTTTAACAAATAGACAATATTAAAAAATGTATATTAACAAAATGTAGAAAACGAAAAATACAATCACGTCTCAAGAATGTTATGGTTTCTGATTAGGTGGGAGCATGTACTTTTCGGAGTACAACCCCGCAGTAGTAACATGTGAAAAATAATGAAATTATCACTTACTGGGAGCCGGGGGCCCAAATGTAGTGCTTTTTTATTTTTATTTTTTATTTTTTTTTACCACTATATGCTACATAAATACTGAAAATCCCCCATTCGACTATTTCCCGTGTAGGTAAAAGATTGAAACTTTGGGAAGTTTTTAAGTACACTCTCGTAACGCTAATTTGAAAAAAATAATTTTATATTTCTCGCTCATTGGGGGCCGGGGGCCAAAATGTTTTAGTTTTTTTTTAAATTAAAAACTCAATCATCACTAATTCTCAACTTTGCCGTGTAGGTAAAACCATGAAACTTTTGGAAATTCTTGAGCATACTCTTTACGACAATAATGGCAATCGTTCCCTAAATTCCCACTCTTATTTCCCGAGTAGGCAGAAGCATGAACATTTAAGATTATTATTTTTATTTTTCCCAAATTATCGCAGGTGAAAATACATTTCCATTATCCCTCTCTTGGGTTCAGGGGCCCAAATATTTTTTTTTATATGAGCTATATAAAAAATAAAAATCACTAATTCTCCTATTTTTCGTGTAGGTAGAAGTAGGAAACATTGGCAAGTTGTTAAGTACGCTACCCCGACGATCTTTTGCAACGAAGAATTTTAAACTTCCCATTCATAGGGAGCCGAGGGCACAAATGTAGTGTTTTTAAAAAAAATAATATATGAAATACGGAAAACCCAATTCGACCATTTAACGGTCTCCTAACGCTAATTTGCAAAAATAAATTTTAAAATTCCAACTCTAGAGGGTGATGGGCCCAAATGTAGTTTTTTCTTACATTAAAAAACCGTATTATCTCTAATTCTCAAATTTACCGTACAAACAAAAAATGATAACAATTTTTTTAACAATTCTCATTCAGGGTGGGGCTGGTGAGCCTAAATGTTTTTTTCCCTTAAATTAGCTGTATTTCAAGACTCCAATGGTAACAGGTGAAAACATATTTAAATTATCACTCTAATGGGGCAGGGGCCCAATGTAGTTTTCTTCTTTATATGAGCGAAAATTACAAAGTCTCCTATTTCCCGTTTAGGTAGAAGCATGATACTTTGGGAAGTTGAGCAATACATATCCGCAATGGTAAGTTGAGTAAAAAGAAATCACTCCCCTGGGGCCCGGGGCCAAAATGTATTTGTTCAGATTTAAAAACAGACATCGCGTATTCTCTTATTGTCGGTGACGGGAGAAGCATAAAAGTTTGTAAATTTGTTCAGGAGGCACTCATGACGAAAATTAACAAAGAAAAATGTTAAAACACCTGGTCATATTGGGCCGGCGGCCCAAATATGTTTTTTTCCTTACATGGGCTAAGTAAAATTTAAAAAAAACTAATTCTCCTATGTCGAAGGTAGATGCATGATGTGTTTTAAAGTTGTTGAGTACACTTCTGCGATGGTAACAGGCGAAAAAAATTATTGGAATAATGGGATTTCGGAAAGTTGTTAATTACACTACCACGATAGTTAAGTCTTAACTGGTGTTCCAGTGTCTTGTGATTGCTGGTATAGAATTACAGGTACTATGCTTTTAGGATAGGCAATTGTATTTGACCTGCTTTAAGATAAATGTATCATTTTACTTCATGCAAATAAACCGTTTAGTACCCTTCTCCAGAAAACCTCATTTAAAACCGGTGCAAAGCCGGGTACTTGCCTCTAGTATATATATATAACAGCCCGAATATATAATATATATGTATATTAGGGCTGTTATTGGTTAATTTAAATTTAATCGTTAACTTTTGAAAAATTACCGAATAATTAATCGATAATTTAGATTAAGCAAAAAATTAGGTATATGACGTCCAAAAACTCAAAATTTCAAGGGAAGTAACAACAACAGGGCGTTAACATTTTTTAAAATTTAAAGTATAAGAGCTGATTTTAAAGTTTACACTTACAAAATCTTTTTCCTTAAATGGAGAAGTTTTTTCGTTAAAAAAAGCGAACTATTAATATTTATTAATAATTAGTAATTTATTAATTATTCGGTAAAACCTCTTTAGTTTAATCTTTAATTTATCGATTAATATAATTTTAATCGAATTTTTTTACCGATAATCGAGAAATTAATCGGTAATTTCAGCAGCCCTAATATATATATATATATATATATATATATGTACAATTAGGGTATTTTATTTTTATTTAAATGTCGTTTCCACTAAATGCATTTCGTTATCTGAATGATAGAAATTGGATTATTCGACTGTTTGACTTTTAAATTTTAATTCTGGATTAAAAGGAATGTTGTTTTATGTTTTAATCTACTTGACATTTAAAAAATAATATGAATGAAAAGGTTTTTTTAAAATATGTTATTACTTATAAAAAGATTGACAAAAAGAGTACACATTGATAATCAACATTAAATACAATTTCGAGATTGCTACAAGTATGCCATGCCTCTTAGGCAAGTTATGGTATGTACGTGTTCACTGCACAAACACATTATTTTACCTGTACAATTACTCTCGACATAACATCAATTAATGGTGGTAGATTGACTCTTAGGCAAAACCACGTGACACATCATATTTTGATATTCATGAGCAAAAGTACAGAATATTGTATCACTACACTTGATTTATCTTCCAATCTTCGTTAAATTGTTCTTCGGTGATAATTAACATTTTGCTATTATAAACTATGTCAAGATTACTAGATATACATAAAACGTAAAAACTTAAATTATCTAAAAATTTATACTCCCTGTTTAAACTGTACATTTTCAATTTCGTAAGTTCTCGAATAGTGCATGGCTCAGCCATACGTTGTCGAACTGACTTGTCGAAAAAACCAGCCATAAATTAAATAAAAGTTAAATTTGTCTTTGTCTAAAATTATTTTTTCTTTACTTTTTATTGTGTAATGCCATTTTAAGCTATCCTAGAAGAGACAGCAATAAAGTTTGATTTGGTAGGAAAACAGTTTGTGTTATTGTGTCTTTACAAAATATTAGGTTCCTTTAAAACATGTTAAACTAGATTTAAGTAGTCGAAATTTATAATTTTTATATTCTGTTATTCCCTATATAACATTTTAAACACGTCAAAAATAAGTGTTCGCATTTCATCTAAACAAATTTTCCCCCAATACAATTCTACATGTACGTTTAGTAAATAAGAAACAAAAGAATTTATTTTTTTCTTTTTAATTAAAAAAAAAGAAGTAATATATATTATGTTACCGCTAAAGCCTGAAAATTGGCCAGTACCCGAAATTCGCGGCCAAATTACGCTGGCAACAAAGACTACACAATGTCCGATATAATTAAATTGATTATAGTTTATCATTCTGTCACTGGCGATTTCCTGAAATAGCTTAAAATACATGACCAAAGCTAGATTTTTAGTGAAATAATGCCTGTTTCTTCCATAAGCTGTCCAATAAATAGTTATGCTAATATTTCTTTGTTGTTTGAAGTTTTGATCAAAAATGTAAAGAACAAATGTTTAAATATTTACATTTTGCACTAAGTGGGCCACGGAACATTTAATGTCATTATTTATTTAGATACTCGCAGACCCGTTCGTGCGTTGCAACGATCTCAGTAAAAATGACTATTTAAGAATCCAAAGAGTATTATGTTTTTAAAACAATTATGCCAGAAACCGACACGGAAGTTTGAAAAAAGTCAACGTTTCATAGCCAATGGATAAATAAATTAGTAATTTAAAGGCTTAAAAAAAGAAAAAAAAGACATTAAAGTGCAAGGCTCTAAAATAAGTAATAATTTGTATTCAAGCTATGTGTCTCAATAATGTGTAAAATTGATTTGGAAATTAAATTATTAACGTGCATTACAAAATAATTTGGGGAAGCCTACCCAAGGAAAAGCATAAAGATTTTAGTTCCCTATAGTAATTATTTATAGACTCTAGAGTTTTATAACAAAAAAAAAAGACGTTAAGGGCCCCAGGGCCCATATACGGCAAGATATAAAGCTCAAAACGATCACAGTAAAAATTACTATTTAAGACTACAATGAGTGATATTTTAAAAACTATTATGCCAAAAACCTACACAAAATTGTGCAAAAAAAATCCAAGTTTCCTAGCAAATAGATAAATAAAATAATAATAAAAAGCTTTGAAAAAAAAAGAAATTAAGGGGCGGGGCTCTAAAATAAGTGATACTTTATTTAAAAAATCGTCATTGTATTCAAGCTTTGTTTCTCAATATCGTGTAAAATTGATTGAGGAATTAAATTGTTAACGCGCATTACAAAAACATTTGGGTGCGCCTGCCCCGAGGGAATGGACATTAAGAGTTCGGTTCCTTATGTAAATTAATTATAGACTCCTGAGTTTTTATGTACGAAGATTGGCAAGATCCGTTATTTTCTTAGTAACTTAAGCTAACACTAATTTTTGTAAAGGTAATATAAATAAAAAAACGACATTTAGGGGCCTCTGTGCCCATTCTGCGCAAGATGTCTATTTCAAAAAGCTGTTCGTTTAAATTCAGTTTCATCATTGATATATTTCTCTAAAATAGTTAAAAATTAAATGGGGAAAATATTTTAAGCATCTACCAACATTTAGGGGCCTCTGTGCCCATTCTGCGCAAGATGTCTATTTCAAAAAGCTGTTCGTTTAAATTCAGTTTCATCATTAATATATTTCTCTAAAATAGTTAAAAATGAAATGGGGAAAATATTTTAAGCATCTACCAAAAACAGACATTCGTGGCCCCCGGCCCAAAAGTAGATTACATTAGAAGTTTAGTGCCCTATAGCATTTAAATATGGACTACCAAGATTTTGTTAACAAATTTTGGTTAAGGTCAATTCTTTTACACAAAACCTAACGTATTAACTTAATTAAAGAAAAAATGACACGAAGTAACGTTGAAAACACATTTTCATTTCAATTTGCATGATAATGGATATATTTGTCATTATTTGTCAAGATCTTTACTTTAAAATTTAATGGACAAAATGTTTTAAACATTAACCACTTTCCCCCTAAAAAAAAGACAATTGGCACCCCCAGCCCAGAAGAATTAATCATTAAAATTCAGGACCTTATAGTATTTTAATAGAGGCTATTAAGTTTTTTTAACACAAAAATTGGTTAAGATCCAGCAATTTACCAAGTAGCCAGCGATCAATCTATTTTTTATATAATGCATGTAAGCAAAAGTTGACATTATGGACCACCGGCGCCCTACGTGTGTTTAATTGACGAAGAAAGTTACCTGTTAACTTCCTGGAAGTGTATGAAATAGTCCTAAAAACGTTCATTACGATCGAATACATGGTTTAGTCAGCAATAAAGGATATGCACACACACACACTTTCACATATACATATTTATAGATATAGGGGGAAAGCACATGTTCGGTGCAAGATGTCAAGTCCTAAATCTGTTCATTTTATTTCAGTTTCACATCATATATATTATTCCCGATATCGTTAAAAAGTGAATGGAAAAAATATTTTTATCATTTACATAAAAGACATAAGGGGCCCCTGGCTCCCAAAAAATGACATTAGAAGTTCATTGCATTTAAGAAATTTTATATGGGCTACCAAATTTTTTTTTACATAGTTTGGTTATGATCCACTCATTTACTTAGTAGGTAATGTAATCACTAATTTTATATTGCTCATAAAAGCACAAAAAAACGCTATTAAGTGCCCCGGGGCACATTAAAGGTAAGACGTCAATTTCAAATCTTCTGTTCATTTGAATATGGATACAATGGGATAAGTTTATCATTATTTGTCTAAACCTTTAATAATTAAATTGGGGAATAAAATGTCAAACGTTTACAAAAACAGGTATTTTGCCCCCCCCCCCACATGCCAAAGGAGCTACCATAAGAAGTTGAGGATCATATGATATTTTAATATTGGCAATCAAGAATATAGTGGCAAAATGTGATTAAGATCCATTAATGTATCCTTTAGATAGCTCTTAAACTAATTTTTCATTAGCTCATATAAGTAAAAAATGACGCTGTGGGCGTGTTAAATGGAGAAAAATAATCAGTTACCGATTCCTGAAAGGGTACTCAACGGTCTGAAAAATTTTCATAACGATTGAATACATGGTTACATCAGCTATAAATGCCATACACTCTCACACGCACATTTATATAGTAATATATATAGAAGGGAGAACATATTTAGTGTCCCCCGGCCACATTCATGGACATTAGAAATTCATTGGCCTTAATTATGTTAATATGAGCTACAGAGTTTTGTATACAAAGTTTGGTTAAGATCCATTTATTGACTCAGTAGCAAACGCTTAAAATAATTTTACATACTCGTAAAAGCAAAAAAAAACGACATTAAGGGCCCCAGGGGCCCATTCAGGGCAAGATATCAAGTTCAAAACCTCTTTTCATTTCAATATGGATAATAGTAGGTACATTTATCATTATTTGTCAAGAACTGTAATAATTAAATTGAGGGATACAATCTTAAACGTTTACAAAAACAGGTATTTTGGGTCCCCAACCCTGAAGGAGTTGCAATTAAGAGTTTAATGCCATATAATATATTAATATTTACTATCAAGTATTTATAAACCAAGTTTGGTTAAGATCCATCAATTTAGCAAGTAGCTATCGCTTAAACTAATTTTTTTATAGCTCATATAAGCAAAAAACGATAGTAAGGGCCCAAAAGCCAATTCAGGGCAAGATATAAAGCGCAAAACAACTTTTTATTTTAAGATGTATAATAATGGATACATTTATCAATATTTGTCAACACCTTTAATAATTTAATAGTAAAAAAAAATCTTAAACATTTGTGAAAACGGGTATTTCGGGCCCACAGCCCCAAAAGAGCGGCCCTAACCTATAGTATTTTAATATTAGCTATAAAGAATATAATTTAAAAATTTGGTTAAGATCCACCCATTTATCAAGTAGATTGCGCTTAAACTAATTTTTGTATAGCTCATATAAGCAAAAATTCACATTTAGGGCGCCCGGCGCCCCTTTAGTGACGATCGGATGAATGGTTTAGTAAGTTACAACGGACAAGTACACACACACACACACACACACACACAGACATACTTTGTGCATGCCCTTTAAAAACCATGAATCCGATCGTCGTGAAACCTTTGGAGATAGTTTAGTGCGCTCCCAAGATGATTCCTGGCAGCATTGTGTTCTTTTTTTAACACTCATGGGGTGCCGGGTGCCCATAGTGTCAATTTGTACATACATGAGCTATAAAATAGTTTAAGAGTTAGCTACTGGGTAAATTGATGGATCTTAATCAAAGATAACATATAAAATTGACACAGTCAATAAAAAAAATACTTTAGGGCTCTGACTCTTAATTATCATTCCTTCACGCCCAAGGGTCACTACATGCTTTTTTTTTTAAACCTATAAGTGATAAGTTTTTATTCCCTATTCGTTTATTAATGATCTCGAGAAAAAAGTTACAAATATATCCTATATTGTGCAGATTAAAATTGAAACGAGTTTCCAACATATAATTTTCATTTATTTCTCAAATTTTATTATACTTAATCCTTTCTAAAAACACTAATTTAATCTTTATTTATTTAAATAATAACACTATTTGCTGTTTAATAATATTATAATGTGTATTTAACGATATTTTGCACTAAACTTACTAAGACCTGTTGAGGCAGCCAATTTTATTATTATTGTTTTAAACTAACCGTAACTGTTCACATACAATAAAAGCACAAATAAACCTCCCAAATAACTTGAATTACATAACTTATACATCCAAATCTAAATTAAATTGAACTTAATACAAAAATAAACGCACTTTAAACACATTATACTTAAACTTATAGTATAACAATAATAGAAATATCTTAACTCTAAATCTAAGACTAGGAACTTACTTATAGTTATAGTATAACAATTATAGAAATATATTAAGTCTAAATCTAAGACTAAGTCTAGTTGAGACTATTTGTCCTAATCCTTAGACTTAAAATAGTAAACTAGCCTTACTGAAAATGAGAATCTTAATCTTAGTAACAACCACAATAATTTTAAGGGCATTAACTTCAACGAAAATACATCCTAAAAATCATAGTAACATGTCTATAGTAATAAACCACCACAACACTAAACACACAGACATAGTACCTGACTACACCTCTATCTTAAGTACAATAAAAGAAATTACACTAAAACAATGGAAGCATAAAATATGTAGACATAGACAAGAACACCTAATTTTCATATTGCTTCAATCCGGCGATATAGAACGTAACACAGGCCCAGTATCATTTAAATGCCAACTTTGTACAAAAACATGCACAAGTAAACATGGAGTAATTCAGTGTGACACCTGCAATGAATGGTACCACACATTTTGCCTGCATGTTAATACACCCAAGTACATATAAATGGGTCTAAGAAATAAATATACATCTTGACACTGCACACATTGTGGATTTCCCCAAATCATAGGGACCTGATCACCACAAACTTTTACAGTGTTGTGACTAATTCTAATATAAAAAACACCCTAGATAAAATCAGACCTGCCACTCAAACCCATGAAAATAAAAAATCTAATAATACTGACAATAAATACACTCTTAAAACTCTAATAATTAATTTTCAAAGCATAAAAAATAACATTCCAGATTTAGAACTTCTTATAAAAACAGAAGAACCAGACATAATTGCTGGTTCTGAAACTTGGTTGAACCCCAACATTTATGACTCTGAAATTTTAAGCAGCAATTACAATATATTTAGGAAAGACATCATGGTGGCGTCCTACTTGCAATAAAATCAACACTCATAGCTGAAGAAATTAACACAAAACCAAACTCCAATATAGAATCTGTTTTCTGCAAAATAGTTACACCAAACTCATCACCCTTTATTGTAGGCAGTCTATATAGGCCACCAAATACAAACATAGAATACATGAGGAATCTCTGCAGTCAACTAATTTATATTAAAGACAATCATAAAAATGCTGTAATTTGGACTATGGGGGACTTAAATCTTCCAGACATAAATTGGAAAAAATATACAATTGATAGCCAACAAAATAGTAAAAACATTAATGAACATTTCTTAGACACAATAAACAACATAAACCTAGAACAGATAGTAAGAAAAGCAACTTGAAAAAACAAAACACTAGACTTATTCCTATCAAACAGACCAGGTCTAGTACTAGACTGCACAATAAATTATGGGCTGTTAGACCATGATATTGTTAGGGTAACCAACACAATAAAAACTATAATAAATAAGATGCCTAGTAGAACAATATATCTTTGGAATAAATGCTACTTAATAAAATTACACCAATCAGCTTCTAATTTCCAACAAAATTTCCTAAGTAAATTCAGCATAGTTAGCCCTGTAGAAGAAATATGGAAGAAAATACATGCAAATCAACAGACCATAATGGATCAGAATGTTCCAACAAAAATAGCTTCAAATAGAATTAATAAATGCATGTTCAATTTTAAATTTAAAAAGTATTGCAAACTAAAGGAGAATTTATTTAAGAAATCTAATGCTGCCAATTTAGAAAGGATACACAAACAAAACTTAATAATTAAACACCTGACACAAAAACTTAGCCGTAACCTCCAAAATAATTATATAAACAATGTGATAACTAAAGATAACAATAAAAACGTATGGTCCTTTATCAAATCTAATAAACAAATGGAGCTATCAGGTATAGCCACACTAAAAGACTAAAATAATAAAACCTATAATGATGATGAAACTAAAGCTAATATCCTTAACAAATATTTTGCATTATCATTTTCTGCCTCAGGTGACAAGGAAATTTCAATAAATTTAAATAACTTGGAAGAAATAGGTAACATAACTGTAGATGAGATAGGTATACATTCACTCCTAAAAAACTTTCAAAAAACAAAGCTACTGGCCCAGATGAAATACTTGCCAGGTTATTAAAAGAATTAAGCAATGAAAAGTTCACCACCTTAGTTTACACAAAAAATTTAAATACTTTGGAATCTCAGGTCCCTTACATCACTGGATCCAAGATTTCTTTTGTGTAGGGAGCAATCTGTAATAATTAATGGTTCTAAATCTACACCAATAAAGGTTTACTCAGGAGTTCCACAAGGAACTGTCCTAGATCCCTTACTATTTTTGATTTATATAAATGACTTACCCAACAATATCTCAACAGGAACTAAAATTAGGTTATTTGCTGATGATTGTATAATCTATAGCACAATCAAGTCAGAACAAGATATCAAAATTTTACAAAAAGACTTAGATAAATAAATAAAATGGGAAACTAACTGGAGTATGTCCTTCCACCCAGAAATGTCAACAGCTAAGAGTATCAAAGAAAAAGAAACAAATAAATTCAAAATATATCATTCATAGAAAAGAACTAACCCAAACTAAAATTGCGAAATACTTAGGAGTCATAATAAATGAGAAACTATCTTGGAATCCCCATGTAAATGAAGTTATTAAAAAATCAAACAAAACCTAAGCCTCATAAAAAAAAAAACTTTTACAAATGTAGCAAAGATATAAAACTAATATGCTACCTCACCCTGGTGAGACCTATACTAGAATATGCAACTCCTGTATGGGACCCATCCACCAAAGAAAATATTGATAAGTTAGAACAAATCCATTACTGGATAGTATTTTAAACTGACAAGTGTAACACCGTTAGTTAAATCATTAAAACTTGAAACACTAGAGGATAGAAGAACCAAGAGTAAATTAGTAATTATACATAAGGCAATTAATTCTAATTTAGAAATACAACACAAAGATAACCTAATACAACCCTCAAATAGACATAAAGTTAAAAACACCTTTCTTATACCATATGCAAGAACAAACACATACAAGTTTTCTTTCTTTCCGTCAGGTATTCGGGCGAGGCATGGGTTGCCTGAAGAAACCAGTAAAGGCACCACTTTATCATCTTTTAAAACGTTATTAAGAATACAGGACTAAACACAAACCATAGAAATACGTAGGACGCAATAATCTTCTGTACAGAAGGGGCGTCTGTAAAAAATATAAGATAAGATAAGATTACATTTTTTTAATATGAGCAGTATAAAAATAATTGTATGCGTTAGCTACTGTGCATATGAAAGATTGTATATACAAAACTGAAAACCCTGGTTAAAAGGCTATAGGGCACAGAAATAAAAAAAAATGGAACTATTTATAAATATGAATAACAAAAAACTGTTTATTTGGCATGAATCTATTAATGTAAAACTTACTACAGGATAAAAGAAAAATATTAAAGTATTAAATCAACAGTTAATTACTTTATTTTTGCAGGGGTAAGATTAATTTGTAATTATATTGTTTGAGACTGTTCTGCATTTTTAAGCTTATTTATTTATCCTCAAATGTTCCATTATCAGTTTGAAGTTGTTATACCCTTTATAAATAATACAGTCTTACCGTGTAATTAAATTCAACTAAAAATTTAATAATTGCTGAACAGCATCTTGTAATTAATAGTATTACTGCAATTTATTTCAGTGTTATCGATTTACATCTTTGCGGTTGGCGTTGTAGAGTTGTTTTAGTTCACAAACTAACAATCTATGTATACAACAGACTACGTTTCATTTTTTTAGTTATCAGTGTTATCATTTTTCGCGATCCATTTTTGCATTGTACGCTCAAGGGTAGTACAAGCCCACTATACTAGGTGACGAAATAAGAGTATAATAAAAATACAAAAGTGCTTAAGACATAAAAATTGTGTATTTTCGCTTTATTTTACAGATATTTGCATTGCATCTTAATTTGAATTTAAAGAAACTTCTTCCCACCTTAAAACATGGTTATTTAGATGTTTATTTCAAAATAAAGATGTGTTCTTGTCTGACACTTCTTATAGATTAACAATGCTCAATCGATCTCTACCTAAACAGGCACAAAAATACATCATCATCCATCTTGATATCGATAGCAGGTAATAGCCTTTTAAAATGAACCATGTGGTATATGGTTTTGTGTTCAATAAAGAGACTTTTAAGAGTTACATTTTCAGCTTGTAAATATAATTTCATTATTTTTTTTTTATTTTTTTTAATTTATTTATTTTTTTTTCGGAAAGATGAGTGCATGAAAACTCTCTATGTACACTCTCGTTATCTTCATGGTAAATTTGATCTAGATGACATCTTGTAATATCGCTTTGTCTGCCAATAGTGACAAAATCCATCTCCTTTATATAACTTATCTAAATAAATATATATATATACATATATATAGTTGTGTGCCTTAAAAATTTACAAAGGGCGCGCACGACAATGACCCACCGTAGCACTACAAAAAAAGAGCCCTCTGTTCACTTTGGCAGCTTAAAGGACCGCAAACAGGGACCGGGCTATCACAAATAGTGTGTCGGTTGTGAGGGCTTCGGCGAAGGAGAAAAAAATCGGTCCTCTAAACAATGAATTAACAAAATTGGAGCATGTCTTTTCACCCAGAAAAGTGACAAATGCTAAGTGTAAAATTAAAAATAAATAAATTTATTAAAAACGTCTCATTCATGAGAAAGAATAACCCAAATTAAGATTGTATATATATATATATANTATATTGTATATATTTATATAAATAAAAAGTAACAATTAAGTTATAATAATCGAGAAACTCGCAATAAATCACAATTTTAATGAAGTTATTAAAATAACAATCAAAAGCTTAGGTTTTATTTTGTAAAAAAATTTTTGCAATTGTAATACAGATATAAAGCAATAATGCTACCCACCCTGGTGAGATGAATACCAGAATATGCATCTTCTTTATGGGACACATCCACCAACGAAAACATTGATAATTACAACTAATTCAAAAAAGAGCTGCAAGAGTGATTACTGGAAGAGTAAAACCATTAGTTAGATCATTAAACCTTGAAACACTTGATGATAGAAGAATCAAGAGAAAATTAGTAATTAAAGATCCAGCAAGTAATTAAAGTACAAAACAACGACAACTTAATATAACCCTCAGATAGACATAAGGGTAAAACGCCTTTCTAAATCCATATGTAAAAATAAATAAAATCTTGTTAAGCCCGGTCCCTTTTTAACTCAGGACGTGTTAGCGCATTTCGTATTATGTATCAGTACTTATGTTAGATATCAGCATTATGTAGTTATCATAACTCGGACGTGGTGGCCGAGAGGTAGCGCTCTCGACTGTCATACTGATGGTCATGAGTTCGAATCCACACGAAAGTGAGGATTTGTTCTCGGGGCCCGAGGAGTCCCCGAGTCACCCAGCTCCGAACGGGTACCTAACTAGACAATAGTTAGGCGGCTGGGGTAATGCGTGGAACCCCAATAGCCGTGGCCTGTGACCGCTGCATCACTCGCCAACAGATCATCTCTCATGGTCTGTGGACGCAATTATCTTCTGCATAGAAGGAGCGTCTGTATATCTAAGATATAATTTATCAGTAATTGTGTTTAGATTTTAGACATATTTTTAAAAATTTTCATGTGTAATGAATATACCTGAATTTTTTTATATTTAAAAGTCATTTCTTTAAATTTTAAAATATTTTATTTTCTCTTTAATCTATCTACAAGTGGTTTGTGGTCACTGAAATAGGACTCATAAATGAAACATTCTAAATTGTAATCAGCTAATCGCCCAAATACTCCGTCAATCGTTGTTTGATAGATCGTGGTTGCCAATCTTGTTTAAAGTAGTTGAATGTTGAAGCTTGTTTAAAAAAATTGTTCAATTTCTGCCCCTTGGCCTCTAAGTTCTTGATTGAAGTCACCACAAATGATGATGTAAAACTCTCTAAACTTTTACATATATTCTAATGACGTCAACAAAAAAAAACCGAATACTTTTGCACGCTTTCGCACAACTAACCAGTAACTTTAACACCAAACACACCGCCGTGCGCAACTCACAAGTTCCATTAAGGTACAATGACTTAAAGTCCTACGGTACTTCCAGGAGCTCTACTGCAACTAAAAGAGATCGGATCGAGTAACTGAGTGTTGATGCACAAATGGCAGGTAAGGACATACAAAAAACATATATATATCATGGGTCTAGGACTTACGGATGCTGAGATCTAGGGTGATGACAGACGGACAGATGGGCGGACAAAACGGATACAATAGCGCATTCCACTTCTCGAAAATGCGCTAAAAAACACAAACAAAATTGTACTTCTTCTTTTCCTAAATTCGGGCGTTGAATCGGTTTCTTGAAAAAAACCATGGAAAAAACACTTTATCATTATTTAAAACTCTAATAAGACTGTAGAACTAAACACAAACAATAGATAAACTTAGTACTCTGTTATATTATGTATAGAAGGAGCGTCTGTAACATATACGTTACAATAAGATGACCAGAAATGAACTTGGCCTGTCAGAGTATTATAACAATATTGCTAGAGGGGAACCAAAATCTCACGCATTACCGACTATATAAATGAGGAGCATTAGATTGGAGAGAACATATAGACAAATCATTAAGTGATAACAATTAGGGACTACATGTAAGTGACTTAGGACATTGCTTTAGAGGTTAGGCAGATAGTCGTCATTGAGGCATAGACTGTAGTAAAACTAGATACAATGTTTCAGCTGTTAGTTCAAGTATTTACACTTAAGTAAATTTATGTACCCCAGAACTGAAATTATTCAAACATATATATTTATTAAAACTTAAATCCTCATGAACTGCATTTCAATTCCTTGTTTGTGTTAATGGTGAGGAAGTTATCAATCAAATCAGTCACCACTTGGCTACACATATATTGCAATTGCCTATATTATTTTAATTTAGACCATAAATTATGTATGTACCACAGTGGCGTAGCTAGGGGGGGGGCAGAGGGGGCGGTCCGCCCCGGGCGGCACTCATCTAAAGGGCGGCATTTTTTGGGCATTAATTTGAAAAATAGAGCCGTTTCCGACAACAGCTCTTTTTCTTTTGAAGGGAGAAAGAAGGTAAAACAAAAATACTCTTAATTTTGAATCTTAATTAGCGGATTCACGCAACATCTGAATAATTTCATAGTGTTAGTTATAAATAACGCAAACCCGTTCAAACATTAAAAATCGCTTTAAAAAAAGAAAACAGTTTGTTTGGAAAATTAAGCGGCATGAGTCACAAATGGCGCTATTATAAGAAAACTGCACAAAAACAGCACATCACCGCTGAGCCTAATAATATGTACTATTAATATCACCACGACAGTATTTGTGTGGAATTGTCGACATTTGCAAAATGATGCGATTACAAGTACCTACATGACATGGTGGTTCAAATGTTGTGTTTAAATTGCAAGTATTAATTACATTACTGTTTCAGTTTTAGAAAATTATTTTAAGGTAACTTACTAAAAATTAATAGTTTTTTTTTTGTTTTTATTGCGTTAAAGTAGAACACATTATTTGTGTTTTTCATTAAACTATTGTTATTCATTAAAATGCTACGTCTATCCAATTAAAGCAATGCGTAAATAATTATTGTTTTTTATATTTTATGGAAAAATATTAAGATTTAGCGCAAGAACATGAAAATATTAAAATTTATCTGCTAATAAACATCACTTTAACATAAATAATTTCGAAAATGACATATTTTTTTTTTTTTATACATGTTGGAAAAAAATGACACCTGAAGAAGTAACTAGTAAAACGTTATCAGATGCTGTAACTTTACACAGTTCAATGCAATATTTTTCTTTTCTATATTATCTCAATTTGTGGGAACACATTTTCTTTAAAATAAATAAGGTCAACCCACTTCATGGAACAAAGTTATGTGCTTTTATAGATTATAGGGAGTTGGAGACATCAACTGTTCGCCGTGCTGGAAGGAGAATATGTATGAGTAAAGAAAATCTAAGAGACGGGGTTCTATCTTTAGAGCAAGTCGTACAACGAGAAATGTTTTTGTCCATAGATGCAATTATAAAAGAAAGTAATAGAACCCACTGATGAGTTGCATGTCCTTGCAAGAAAATAATCGTGTATAATACTATCATGCAATCTACTAAATGGAAATTTTTACCATCAAATAATTTTTTTAATTACCATTGAAAAATTCACCAAAATTGACCAGTTCAAATTGAACGAAAAATGGTCCAGGTTTTTCATTGCTGTCCACAGGGCCAGTCTTTGCAATTGCGGCGCCTTATGCAGCTTAGTATGCGAAAATGGATGCGCGGGGCCCAGTTTGGGTAGGGATAATGTATTAATAAGGATAATAAGTGAAAATTAAGATAGATGTGGCCTATGAAAGCATGAAGCCACTACGGCCGCATAGATGCATGGCAGTGGCCTAAGACCAGCCAACGCTTTACCTACACTGCAAGAATAGGCATTATGTTAGAAAAACAAAGGGGGGGATATCCCCTCGGTCTATTAAAATATATTAAATAGTAAAGATTCTTTACCCAACATTATAATTTTGCTAAGAATGTTTTCAACAATTACTATCATTGTATCTAGTTGTGAAAGAGGCTTCTCCAAACTGAAGTTGATAAAAAAAATTATACCTTCGTTCCACATTGAATAATTTAAGACTACAAAATCTTGCAATATTGTCTAAAGATAGAACAAAGATATTACAAATAATTTAAATTTTGATAACATAATACACGACTTCTCTATTATGAAAGTTAGGTAAGTAAATGTATAAAAATGTTGACATACTAATGTACGCAATTTCTATGTTTATAAAATAAATCATATATTTATAAAAAAAATTAAAAGCATATTAGATCTAATTGTTAATAATTTTCGGTGTAAATTTGGAACATGTTTTTGTCTCATTTGGGGGGTTGGGGGGCCTGCGACCTCAATAAATTTCTTGTGGCCTTAAATAAAAGCATCTTATATTTTTATAATTGTGTCCTATCATCTTATTCGTCCTATTTTATTAATGCTTACATAAATATGGTATGGAATGGTTAACATGTTCCACACCTTTTACTTTTACAATGTACTTCATTTCAATTACAATTATTTATTAATGTTTATTAATTTATATAAACCATCATACGATTTACTTAAGTGGACGTCCTCAAATGACGTCTCGCGATTTTGGCTGAAAATTTAACCCCAGCTGGTCACACGTCGTCACAAAAACTTGGACCCCTTTCTTCAATGTGACATCACAAAGCCTCCCCCCCCCCAATAAAAGCCGTACTTTCTATTTAAAAATTAGCATATTTCCAATTTTTTTTATCAGTTAAATACTTTTAAGTGTAAGGCTGCACTCTAATATCTTAACACGTGTAAAACCATCTAAAACGTTATTAAATTAAGTTTCGGTAATCATATATTTAAGTGGAACTTTTAGTTAAATTGACGCGTTTTTATTTGACTTCAAATGTGTGACACCCTCTCCCCCCCCCATGTGTGACGTCATTTATGGACACCCCTATAAGGGCGGCAAATTGGAGACCGCCCCGGGCGGCAAAAGCTCTAGCTACGCCACTGATGTACCAAATTAGGTATAGATATATCCGCTAAGATTTAAATATAATAACATACATCGTACAAGGAATATAAACCCACTTAGTTTTATTTAAATTAAAAAAAAAAGTATTTAAAGATTAAGAATGTTTATATATTTTTCTCTATACTTAATGATTCCCAAGTTTAAGAGCGATGAGAAAAATGACATTTATAAAACTTAATTAAGAAAAACATATTATTATCAATCTACTGAAAAGGTGATGGAAACTGATGTTTTAAAATAATATTTATAGTGGATGTGAAATATATTTGCTTGGATGCATTATAGGCCCTAGATGCCCAGACTGCAATATTATGAGTAGATTAAGTTCGCACGGAGCCATAGACTGCAATTTCACCTGGGGCCTGGCCCTGTCAATTTATTGTGAAATATATTTAATTTTATGGTTCTTAAATTAGCCTTGGCTACCAAAATGCCATCATTAATCCGCCCTTGTCTAAGAATATCATCTGTCTGAAATATTTGCTTTGTTTAATGTATTTTCCTCCATCAACTTGTATTATCTAAGAAGGAACAAATGTTACTTTTTACGGGAATATATAAGCCACAATAGGGCCCCCCAATACAATGAAAATGTCAACTTGCTAAATTGGTCAGTGCAAAAAATATATTAAATTAAAAGACAAAAATATTAATCTTTTTTTTAATATATACATATATAAATATATAAAATATAACTTATTAATATTTTTGAATAAGTACTTATATTTGATTTGTTTAGCATATCTTGATAATCTTCTGTTTAAATTCATTAACCATTTCATAGTGTTTTAGAATAATTTTGTGATCAATACTGAATGTTACCTAAAACGTTTACCGTTTACGTAACATAAATTCATCATGTATTATAATGTCCCTTAAAACAATAATAACACAATGTTAATTGTGTCAAAAATGAAATCGTTTAATAAGCATTAACATGTTTTCTTTTACCTTAAGCTTCAATATTTATATTAAATCAATAATATACATAGCATTATTATGTTAGTTACTATACAAATTTAACTCCTACCTTGATGTAGATCTATGTTATTGCTTAAATTACAAATAAAAGTTACTCTGATTTATTATAACAAAGTTAATAGGGAGATGCTTTTTTTTATATATAAGGTTAAATGTACAATTATTAAATAACAATCTTTTATCATTTTTAAATTTAAAAGCAAAAATATATTTGTTAACAGTATATAATAAAATAATATTTTTTATGTTATTTTAAAAATTTTTTACAATTGTATTTTCATCAATAAAATGTTGAAATACAAATTGCAGGCATGAACTAGAATGTCTAACTGTTAATTTTAACTGGCACACCCATGAGGGTATATCAAAACGGGAAAGCCCTTTATTGTTTTAGGTGTGCCCGGTGTAAGATTTAGATAGTTTACTGGAAACAGCCAGTAAATTTAAACTATTCAGTATATGGTTGCGCCTATATAAAGCTTCGGGAATTTGTGTAATCTAAATAACACTTTTAAGGTAAATGATATCGTTTCAATTTCACAGGGCAGTTCTCGTGCTTCAAAAAGGTAAAAACTTTACAAATTAATACTACCTCACTACCTAAATATGGTGTTAACAATTATTCAAATTATTTATTTACATAAGGTAAGCCACCATAAAATACAAAATGCTAAAGACTGAATGATATTTTTACATAAGCCTAGTTGATTAACGTTAATTAAATTAGCACTATTTATATATGCTAACGTAATCAGATAGACATCATTTAAGTACAAAATTATTTGAAAAATCAGAATAGACCTAACTTGTCTTACCATATATTGATTAAGAGTGTTATTTAAAACTGGCATTTATATTTCAAAACAATAGTTTCATGTCGGTCTTCCATTAATAATACATTTATGTTTGACGATTAAAAAAGAGGAAATCTTACATTTAAAATCAACTATAAAATTGTGTTATTTTCATATACATTGACATTGAATAGAAAATTTTACAAGCATATAAAGATACAGGTTAAATCGCCTTTACCTGCGTACATAGAGTTTAAAAATTAATTTATTAACATTATTTGTTGTATTAGGATGTAGTACTTTCTTCCATTAACATTCGTCTATTGCTTCATAAAGGTTAAGATCTTCTTTTAAGTCTTGGTTTCGATTTACATTTCTATCCAATGTATTACTTTCAACAAGTGTGTAACCGCTTGTGTCATACTCATTTTGTTCACGAAATATTCCATAGTTTGATAAAATGTATCCTTGATTAAGTTCGTCATAATTACTCCTTTGGTTTTCATTGTCCGAGTAAGGCATACACTGTTTACAAGCTATTCCAGAACCTATATTGTTTTAAAACATAGAAGAAAAGTATACAGGTTACTTGTGGTCTATAATAAAAACAACTTGCTCATAGTTTAATTATTAAAATAGAGTCATATAAAATTAATTTTGTTCAGAGAAATGCGGTTCCAATTGTAAAATTTTTGTACCCAAGCAGATGGCATTGCCTGATGCTCTAAAATCAAGACTTATTTCAAAGAGATTAATGTCACAATAATGTAGATAATCTGAAGAGTTTTTTTATTTATTTATTTTTTTTATTTCTAGTAATTGAATCAAACATCCAAAAAATATCAATATTTACATCAGGCTCAAACAAATAATTTAAAACAAAATGCATCACTTTATTATTTTCTTGAAAAAAATTAGGGGTTTTATTATTTTTTATATATATTTTTATTAATTATACGACGAAAACTTTTTTTATTTAAACTGTAAACTATACTCAAATTTAAAAAAAAATGTTAATAAAGGGTTCTCAATAATTTCTTATAGACTTTCCAATATTTTTAATATGTTGTTCATTTTAAAGCTCGTTTAACATTCTCTTAAGCTAATTCAATCTGATTTAATTTAATTTATACTCCAATTTCATGAAAACTCTTGCTTTCTCTTTCTCTGTCAACTCCTTGTGTCTCTCTTTCAACCCATGTCTCATGTCTCACTCTCTTCAATATATATATA
>MUZC01000522.1:165255-180238 GCA_002072015.1 Radix auricularia | reverse complement strand
TATATTTATATATATATATATATATATATATACACATTTATTATATCACATAACATTGGAATTGGTATCTAATATACAAGGCTCAGTTTGTGTGTGTATATTTGTTTGTTCCACTTTTTGACTGTAAGCTCTTTAATCACGGTAAAACCAGATGATGTTCGATGATCAAATTTGATAAAATTATTTATTTTAACCTGCAGATGATTTACGTTCAGCTTTTCTAAGTTCCCCTTTTTTCTGAAAGCCTTACATTTAAAAGTCAGAAATTGTAGAGAAAATTTAAAAAAAACAATTAATGCATATTACCATATTGAACAACAATAGGCGTTGCTCAGAACAAGTCTTATGCGGTGGAGGTTATTTTTCTGATAGTTAATATTGAGTGGTGTGATTTTAAATTATCGTTCATTGTAAATATTGTTGTGCGTGTATTTTCGTGCCTGCATCTTAAATGTAGCAGTGCTATATATCCTATATTAAAAAGGCAATTTACTGTGCGGTTATCGATGGTGATTGGTTCATCAAACTCTTAAAGACTCCCACAGCTAATCAGAAAAAAAAACAACAACAAACTAATCTCATATTGAACAAGTTTAAGCAGACTTTCAAAGCGAGTTAGTTTTAGTGAAGTATTTGTTTCCAAGAATTTATTTTGAGCGATGCGCTTTCAAAAATATTTTATTGTCAAACTAGAGTACGCATATCTTCGTGTATGCATATTGATTGAGCTGTGTTTTTTCCCGGGTATTTAATTTATTTAATATATACGTTAACAAATTTTTCATTGCAATTGACTCACAATGCAAGGGATTTATAATTTTAAACGTGTAAATGAAGTTGTGATATTTTAAAATTTTGCTGAGGTAGACATTTGTTTTCTTAATTTAAAATTTTAATAATATTTAAGTAATTAGTGTGTGAATTTTAAGGGGATAGCGATGATCCATGTCAAATATTTGTAATATAGAGATAAATATAAACACACACACATATTTAAACGATATTCCTATTCGTTATCAACTAGAGAAAAGCGGATATCCGGGCTTACGGATATCCTCGCTGGATATCGAGATTTTTGCCAATATCTAGATTCTGCAAATACTTATCGCAGATCCAAATAGTATTTGGATATCAGTAAAAAAACAAAAATCGGAAATGAGCGTTATACTTTTAAATTTTAGTCATAAATTTTCCTTTCTGCTTTTGTATTAAAATTATAATGAATAGTATTTTTGAAGTTATGCGGAACGCTCTTAGACGGGTTTGCAGAGCGTATTTAATAGTATTCATATTCGGTTTGGCCTTGTGGTACAGTGGCTTTTTTTAGAATAATATGGTTATATTATGAAACTTTTACAACGATATCATTACATTCATCACACAATGTATGTTACTTATTTTTTACATATGAGAATACAATTGAGAGTTTTGTTAAGTTAATAATTAGAAATTTAAATTTAATTTAAAAAAAAACATACTTTTTTTGTAAAAAGTGAGTGAATTTTATGTGGAAAAAAATAACCCAAGTTAAAAAGACATATTTGTAAAGTAGATCAGTTAGAAATGTTCCTTCTTCTTCATTGTTTCATCTTTTTTTCTTCTTTGATTTTAATGTTTTAATCCCTAGTGCATATTTGAGTTTTGATATCTACATATTTCCATTCAATTGAATACTACTTCCGTGGTAGTTAATAACCGACTTTGTTTCATATTCATATAATTATTTATATCTCATTTTTTTTAAAATGATGAATAATTTCTAAAACATTTTCAATACCAATAAATGTCTTAGCATTGAATCAATATTTCTCCAACTTAAACTATCAATTATAATAACTTCTCATTCCTCAAAGTACTGTCATATTATACGAATAATAATGATATTTAAATTCAAATAAAGGCTATTAGCAATGCAGTAAACTTTAGTTTACATAAGCAAAACAAATTTACTATTTAAAATCACTATACCAAACTTAATAACAGAATAATGCTAAACTAAATGCAAGTGAACCTAAAATAACTTATTTTTATTTTAAAAGTTGAATTAAATATGTCTGATAATTTTTATTGTATCAGGAATAAAAAAGCAAATTATTTTCTTCTAAAGAAGTTTTTACCCATCCCTTCATAAACAGAATCATAAATCTTTTTCACAGAAAATGTTTACAATTTATTTATTTTTCAGAAACCAAATCTGATAAGGTAATTAAAATTTAATTTCCAAAATTTGATGAATCGTCGGGAAAAGTTGTCTTCAGCCAGATTGCTTTCATTTTAAAAGAAAGAAATACCAATTGCATAAACGATGTCATTTAAATACAAAAATATAGATACAGTTATATAATATAGAATTCATTTCATACTAAAACACCCATAAAAGCGGTCAAAAGTTAGTTTTTTTTGGTGTACTAGTTTATAACAAGACTTTATTTTAAGCGTCCCGCTTTCAATTAACTTATATTCACTAATAATTTTTAATTCAAGTTTAAAAAATAAATATTTACACCTTGTTAGTTTTGGAAGCTTTATTTTATTCACAAGATTTTAATTAAACTTATCGTCGCTTTCAATAATAACTGTTGCCCTTTATAGAGAAGGAGGATAGTATATCTGCTGATATAAATATTCAATACCTTAAATAGTTTAAAGATGTGTACATACATGCATAAAGGCGGTTGTTGTCAAGTTTACTTTGAAAAAAAAATTAAATACAAAATATATGTGTTTTATTGCCACTGCAATGCCTTGGTACGTTGGATCTAAGGCAATGATAAATTTTTCTATGTAGTATATGACACTAAAGTTAACATCGTCTTCAATTATTTCATTATATTCATAATTTTCTTTATATGTTAATTTCAGAAATAGAGTTTTACATTTTAAATACGTATAATTATTATTTTTAAAAAAAATAATCTAAAACGTAAGCTCGGAACAAAATGTAATTATTATAAAAATAGAAGGCCAAAGTTTAATCGTCGCACTATATAAAAGCTTTACAAATACGTATTGTCAAATTTTCAGCTACGTGATGACACTTTAAAGGACATTACCCCCCTGCTTTACACGCGCTGGTATATTTCTAGCATATATATATATATATATATATATATATATAATACACAATAGAATACTAACCTTTTCCCTTAAATATCCAAATTAGAAGTCCAATGGTAATAATAAGTGCATTCGTTCCAATAATAAATGGGATGCCACTAAAAACTCGTTCATTTATTAATTCTGAAGTGTAAAATTTATAAAATTGTAATATAATTATCTTTTTTTTTTATTTCGAGGTATTCATTTTCATTAATTGAAAACAATTATCACTAAAAGTTACTTGTTTGGTGAGTTTTCAAATTCAGCTATTAAATTATATTTTTTGAACGCACAAATTATAACCCTATGCATGAAATTTTGGAAATTTAATAAGTACTTTTTCCCAGTTATAACTGGAAAAAAAGAGTTAAATTTCTTATTCATGAGGTCTGAGGCCCAAAAACGTTTTTTTTTCCTTTTATGAGCTATATAAAAATTGATAATCACTAATACTTTTATTTTCCGTATATGTAGAAGCATTAACGTTTGGTTATTTTTTGGGTATACGACCCGACCAACATTGGCAAAAAAGAATGTTAAAATATCTACTCCTGGGGGGACCGAGGGACCAAATATATTTTTTCGTTTATTAAAAACCCACTCATCACTAATACTCCAATTTTCCATGTAGGTAGGAGTATGACACTTTGCGAAATGGTTAAGTACCCTCTGACGATGAAAGTCGGTATAAATGAATTTTTAAATACACACTCATGGGGGCAAGGGCCCCAAAAACATATTTTTTTTTATTTCAGAATTATAAAAAATCAAACTCTATATGTCAGTTATTGCCGTGTAGGTAGACACATAAAATTTTGGGGAGTTGCTAAATTCACATTGGCGATGGTAGCTGGTTGAAAATATTTCAAATATCCTTTACTTGGGACCGGGGGCGGAAATGTAGTTTTTTCCAAATATATACTATATAAAAAATGAAAATCACTAATTTGTAAATTTCTCATGTAGGTGTATAAGCATGAAACTTTGGAAAATTGTTGAGTAGTACTTCTTGACAAAAATTGGTAAAAAATAATGTTAGAATTCCCACAAATGGGGGATCTGGGGTCCGAATATATTTATTTCTTATATATTAAACCGACCATCACACATTCTCCAATTTTCAATGTAGGTAGGAGCATGAAATTTTGGGAAAATGTTAATTACTCTCTCACGACGAAAGTCGGTGTAAAAAAAATTGAAATACACACTTTAGGGGGCCGGGGCCCAAAAAACTTTTTTTTTTCTTTTATGAGATTTATAAAATTTAAACTCTTATTTCTCGTGTAGGTAGACACTGAATATAATTATAACAAATGTTAAAATTTCCTCTTATGGGTCGCCGTGGGCCCAAAACTGTTTCTCACCTAAAATGAGCTATAAAAAACTGAATCAACACTAATTCTCCAAGTTCCCATGTAGGTAGAAACTTAAAACTTTTCGAAGTTGTTAAGTATCCTCTCCCCCTGCGATGGTAAAAGGCAAACAATATTAAATCACTTCTCACTAGGGGTATTTTTGCGGAAAATGTAGTTTTTTTAATTCCAATATGAGGTTTATAAAAAAAGACGCATCTTTAAATCTCTAAGCTCTTGTGTACGTAGGAGCCTAAACGGTTGACGATATTATATTAGTATATCCATCTTGATTCAGTTTAAAATCAATAGGTGTTTTGAATTGGTGTTACGCGGAGTCTCAACTCTAACTGAAATCCTAAATTCCGCAGCAAAGCGCAGGTAAATTGCTAGTACTAACATATTCTTGAAATTTCTTTATACACATGATGTGCGTTAATATTTAACGTTTTTTTGGGAGGTTTTTTTTTTACACAGAAGCGTTGCATTATTTGTTTGATGAAGTAAGTGATCGGCATGCTATAAAAATTTACAGTCATGTTTGCTATCAACAAAAGCCATATATTCACCAACTGTTCATCTGTTTAAGCAGTACCAGTTAGCCTTAACTTCATTTAGTCGGGTTATTACTTTCTTATCCGGAATAATTTTTTTGTTTTGTTACGGCAGAATACCAGAGCCAACTACCTTGATATCAAAGCATTTTCTTAATAATAATATTCAGAACTTTAAATAATATAACAATACACTGTCTTCACATAGTACCAGAAGAAACACAGCGCTGAGAGCTGAATGCAAGCGGGCTGTAACGTCACCAGTACACCTCGTGAGGGGGAAATATGATGCCTTATCCTACATGGTTGTATAGAATTAAGGGAAAAATCGAACTAAACAGAAAAGCAGTCTTTTCTTTTAACGATTGACCGACCCGCAAAAACAAACTTACTTGACAACAATTCGTGATTGAGATAACCAAAATTAAGGGGCACATTTGCCCTCTTTTTTAGTCGTGATATTAGGGTAATGCGACATAAATAAGCGGCATAATCGATGAGAAAATGCTTAGAAAAGGAGATACTATGGCGTTTCCACTTCAAAAGCATTGACGTAATAGGGTTGGCGAGATAATCAAGTGGGTTCGGCTGTATATAAATAAAAAAATTCAGTTATACTTTTCAAAAATTTTCTTGTATTTAAAATAAGTTATTTTTATAGTGTAAATATAATTTAACTCAAAATTTTATATCCAATAAAAAAGTATAGTTTGTAATATTTGTTTGTAACGTTTAAATTACTACGATTAGTAGGAAGTACACTGGCTACCAGTAAAACCATTTAATATTCTGAAACAACTTTTCTTGTCGCGCATTAAAGGGCGCATTACATTGGCATCCCTTTATACAAATACATTCAAGTTCGGTGCGCATTATTTTTAAAAATGTTTTACAGACATAACTAGATTTGTGTATTTTCGGATTTATTTTACCCTCCGTATTATAATGAAAATCTTTATAGCCATGTCTTGTATATAAAATACTAGCAATTTGCCCGCGCTCTGCTGCGTGAAGATGGAATATTAGTGATAAGTAGGCGAATGCATAAAGCAACTATATTTCTGCCCCTAGCGCCCACCAAGGAATATTTTAAATATTATTCCAAATGCTGTCATCGTGGAAGTGTTTTTAAAAATCCCCAACGTTTTATGCGTTACCTATTTGGGAAATAGGAAAAATTGTGCTTTTCAATTTGTATATAGCACAAGTTTGAAAAAAAATGTCTTTGAGGTCCCGGCCCAAATGGGTGTGAATTTTAAAATTATAAAATTATAATACGCTAAATTTTGTCGCAAAAGGGTGCACAACAAATTCCTAAAGTTTTATGCTTTTACCTACTTGGGGAATGGGAGAATTAGGGAATTTTTTTTATTTTTAGAAAGTTAATATTAGGGAAAAACTACATTTTAGCCTCCCAGCCCCCCCCCCAAAAGAATGTTTTAAATAATTGTTCACCTGCTACCATCGTGGCAGTGTAGTTAGCAAATCCCCAAAGTTTCATGCGTTTGCTTATTTGGAAAATAGGAGAATTATTGATTTTCAAAATTTTATAGCACGTATAAGAAAAAAACACGTTTTTTTTTGGGCCCATGGCCTCATGAGCATGCATTAAAAAATATTTTCGTCGTTTTGAGGGTACCCAACAACTTCCTAAAATTTTAAGATTTTACCTACACGATTAATTGTGGAATTTGTAATGAGTCGGTTTTTAATATTTAAAAAAAATTATATTTTGGCCCCCGGCCCCCATGTGAGTGGAAATGTATCATTCTCTTTCGCCAACTTTAATCTGGAGATGTAACAAACAACTTCCCAAAGTTGTATGCTTCTACCTAAATGGAGAATGGGGGAATAAGTAATGTGTAGTTTTTATATAGTTTATATTAGGAAATAAAAAACATTTGGCCCCCCGGCCCCCACTAAGAGATATTTTGAAATGTGTTTTCATCTGCTACCATCGTGAATGTGTAATTATCAATTACCCAACGTTTCATGGGTCTACCTACTCGAGAAATAAAAGAATCAGTGATTTTCAATTTTTATAAATCTCATATAAAAAATACGTTTTTGGGGTCCCGCCCCTATGAGTGGGAGTTTCAAAATTGTTTTACACCAATATTTGTCCTGAGAGAGTACTTAACAATTACCAAAAGTTTCATGCTCCTACCTACACTGAAAATTGGAGAATTAGTGATAAGTTGTTGTTTTTTTTTTAATTTAAGAAAAAATATATTTGGGCCCCCGGTACCCAATTAGAGGGAATTGTAACATTCTTTTTGTCAATTTTTGGGAGCTTGTACTAAAAAAATTCAAATGTTTCATGCTTCTACCAATATGGGGAATGTGAGAATTAGTGATTTTCAATTTTTGTATAGCTCATATATAAAAAAAAATGTTTTGGAGGCCCCGGCTCAATTAGTGGGAAATTTAACAGTCTCTTTTGCCCATTATCATCGGTATTATGTACTCAAAATATTTAAAAAGTTTCATACTTCAAACTATATGGGAAATAGGAAAATTATTGATTTGCAAATTGTAAATAGCTCATATAAGGTAACACATTTTTTATGGGGCCCCATTTTTGGGAGGGCTCCCGTACCTCTATGAGTGGGCATTTAACATTCTCTTTCGCCAATTATTATCGGGAGATTAAACTCAACAACTTCCTAAACTTTCATTCTCTCCACCTACATGGTGAATGGAAGAAATAGTGATTTTTAGTTTTTAAATTTTGGCCCCAGCCCCCCTGTAAGATTAATTTTAAAAGTTATTTTACCTGCTAGCATCGTGTAAGTGTATTTATAAACTCCCCAACATTTGATGAGTCTACCTACTCGGAAAATAGGAGAACTGGTGATTTTCAATGTTTATTTAGCTCATTTAATAAAATAATCGTTTTGGGGCCCCAGTCCCCATGAGTTGGAAATTTAATATTCTCTTGTTGGAAGCATGTACTCAAAACATGTATTAATTTTGATGCTTCTACCTTCGCGGAAAATATATAAATTATTGATTTTTAATTAGCATATAGCTTATATAAGGAGAAAAACAATATTGGTGCCCCGGCCCCCATCCGTGTAAATTTCAAAAATCTTTTTCGACATTTTTTGTCGTAAGAGTGTCTCTAACAATTTCTTAAAGTTTCATGCTTCAACCTATACGGGAAGTTGGAGAATTAGTGATGTAGGCATAAAAAGTTGTTGGGCAAAATTCTTTTTCACCATTTTTCGTAGTCAGAGGGTACCCAACAACTTCCCAAAGTTTTATGATTCTGCCTACACGTGAAGTTGGAGAATTAGTGATGAATCAGTGAGTCAGTCAGTCAGTCAATGAGTGAGGGATTTCAATTTAATTAGTATAGATGTAAGCAAAAAAAGTTTTTGGGGTCCCCGGCCCCACATGAGTTAGATTTTCAAAATTCTTTTTCGCCAATTTTCGTAGTCAGAGGGTATTCAACAACTTCCCAAAGTTTCATGATTCTACCTACACGGGAATACCTACTCGGGAAATAGGAAAATTGGTGAATTTCAGTTTTTATATGGCACATGTAAGGGAAAAGCTTTTTGGGACCCCGGCCCCACAAAAGCGAGATTTTAAAAAAATTGTATCGCCAATTTTCGTCATTAGTGGTTACCCAACAACTTCCCAAAGTTTCATGCTTCTACCTACGTGGGAAATTGAAGAATTAGTGATGAAGGAAAAAACTGTTTTTGGGCCCCCGGCCCCACATGAGCGAGATTTTAAAAATTCTTCATCGACAATCTTCGTCATTATTGGTTACCCAGCAACTTCCCAAAGTTTTATGCTTCTAGCTAAATGGGAAATAGGAAAATTGGTGATTTTCAATTTTTATGAAGCCCATAAAAGGAAACAATCTTTTTGGGCCCCCGGCCCCACATGAGTTAGATTTTCAAAATTCTATTTCGCCAATTTTCGTTTTCAACAACTTCCCAAAGTTTCATGATTCTACCTACACGGGAAGTTGGAGAATTAGTGATGAATAAGTGAGACAGTCAATCAGTCAGTTAGTGAGTGAGTCAGGGCTTTCCCTTTTATTAGTATAGATACATTTGGGCCTCCGGTCAGGAAAAATGAGAAATAGTGATTTTTAATTTTTATATAGCTCATTTCAGGAAAAAAGTTTTTTGGGGTCCCGGCCCCCATGAGTGGGACATTTTTTTTTTGGTCAAAATGATCGTAGGAAACGTGTACTCAAAAACTTTCCCAGGTTTCATGCTTCTACCTACACGGGAAATAAGACAATTGGTGATTTTCCATTTATATTAAGCCCATATTAGGAACAAAAATATTTTTGGTCCCCGGCCTCACATGAGCGAGATTTTAAAAATTCTTTTTTTGCCATTTTTCGTCTTGAGAGGGTTTCAAACAACTTCCCAAAATTCCATGCTCCTAACAACACCGAAAAGTGGAGAATTAGTGATGAGTCGGTTTTTATTGTATGAGAAAATATATTTGGGCTCCCGGCCCCCAATGAGAGTTAGTTTTAAAATTAGTTTTGGCCAGTTTGCGCCGAGAGCGGGTACTTAAGCCATTTCCAAAGTTTCATATGTTTACCCATATGGCAAATAGGAAAATTGGTGATTTTCAATTTTTATAGAGCCCATATTATGAAAAAACTTTTGGGCCCCCAGCCCAACTTCAGCTAGATTTTAAAAAATCTTTTCCGCCAATTTAGTTAATTTTGGAAATCCAACAACTTTGCATAGTTTCATGCTTCTACCTACACGGGAAAGTGAAGAATTAGAGATGAAGTTAAGAACTGTTTTTGGGCCCCCGGCCCCACATGAGCGTTGTTTTAAAAATTCTTTTTCGTCAGTTTTTGTAATTGGAGGGTACCCAATAACTTCCCAAAGTTTCATGCTTCTACTTACACGGAAAATAGCTGACTTACAAGTAGACCATGTCAGAAAAAAACTTTTGGGGACCCCGGCCCCACATAATGGAAATTTTTTACATTCTTTTAAAATACATTTTGTTGTTATTTGGTACCCAACAACATCCAATAGTTTCATATTTCTACCTACACGATAACTTGGAGAATTAGTAATGTAAACAAAAACTTTTTGGGGCCCCCGGCCCCACATGAGCTAGATTTTAATAAATGTTTTTCGACAACTTTTGTAATTAGAGAGTACCCAATAACTTCTCAAAGTTTAATGCTTCTACCTACACGGGAAATAGGAAAATTGCTGAATTTCATCTTTTAAAGGGACCATTTAAGAAAAAAAAAACTTTTGGGGCCCCCGGCCCTACATGAGGGAGATTTTAAAATTCTTTTTCAACAAATATTGTCGTTTTTAGGTACCCAACAACAATCTATAGTTTTATGTTTCTACCTACACGGTAACTTGGAGAATTCGTGATGTGGAAAAAAAAAACAGTTTTTCGGCCCCCGGCCCCACATGAGCGAGATTTTAAAGATTCCTTTTCGCAAGTTATAATTGGGAGCACGTACTTAACAAATTCTTAAAGTTTCATTCTTCTACCTACACGGGAAATAGGAGAATTAGTGATTTTTAATTTTTATACAGCTCATACTCATATCAGAAAACAAACATTTTTGGGGCCCCGGCCCCCATGAGTGGGAAATCTATTTGTTTTTTCAATGTATAATCGGGAGCATGTACTAAACAAATTTCCAAAGTTTCATGCTTCTAGGAGAATTAGGGATTTTTAATTTTTATATAGCTCATACTCATACCAGAAAACAAACATTTTTGGGGCCCCGGCCCCCATGAGTGGGAAATCTATATGTTTTTTCAATGTATATTTGGGAGCATGTACTTAACAAATTTCCAAAGTTTCATGCTTCTACCTACACGGGAAATAGGAGAATTAGTGATTTTCAATTTTTATATTGCTCATATAAGGTAAAAACTGTTTTGGGGCCCCAGCCCCCATCTGTGGGAAATTTAACTCTTTTTTTTCCATTTATAATTGGGAGCATGTACTTAACAAATTTCCAAAGCTTCATGCTTCTACCTACACGGGAATGGGGAAAATTGGTGATTTTCAATTTTTATAAAGCCCAAATAGGGAAAAAATGTTTTTGGGCCTTCGGTCCCACAAAAGCGATATTTTTAAAGTTCTTTTTCGCCAATTTTCGTCGTGAGAGGGTAACCAAAAACTTCCCAAATGTTCATGCATCTACCTACACGGGAAGTCGGAGAATTAGTGATGAATCAGTCAGTCATTGAGTGAGTGAGGGCTTTCCCTTTTATTAGTATAGATTTATAAAAGATTTTTTTTTAAAATTTAAATCCTTTATATTAATACTTGTGTCTTGCCGTTGATAAAAATGATGTATCGAAATTTCAGATCGATCGAAGGACGGTAATTGAATTATTGAATTTTTATATTGTTTTATTTATCTCTATGTTTAATGTTAGTTTTTTGTTTGTTTTTTTTTTTTGGATAGAGTGTTGTGGTCCTTAATTTGACGTTACCTGTCACACAATAAGGTGCGAATTAATTGACATAACTTTGTAAAAATATATTACCTATCGTTTCGCTGAAGATTTTTTTTTTCCGAAACATAGAGTCTAACTAGAAATTTTGTATTTTTACAATGTTCAGCCCAGCGTATTATAGTGAACATATAGTTATGTCTCGTATACAAGGGATTTATAGTAAAGTTAAAACCTTTATATGAACTTGTGGTGTGTGAGCTGTGCGTGCTTGCCGAGAAAAACTTTGTATCGATTTTTAACGCATTATCTCGTAATCTAGCAAGCTGAGATTTTGTTGACATTTTGATGGCGGTGATAAAAATGATTATCCAAAATTTCAGATCAATCGAATAGTAACTAATTGAATTATTGACTTTTTAAATTATTTTATTTTTTCTTGTATATCATGATAATTTTTTAGATAGAGAGTTGTTGTGTGTTTATTTTCAAAAACCTTTCATGTCCCGCTGTAACTGCGCATTATATTAATATTAAATTTTTAAAATTATATTCACGGTCGGTGCGCATTATATTGAACACGTTTCATGAGACATAACTAGAATTTTGTGTTTTCGGATTGTTTTGCTCTGCGTATTATAATGATCATCCTTGTCACTATTATCTTATATAAATTATTTGACTATAAGGAAGTGCTTTTGGCTTCGAAACATAACCATTCCGACTTTTGAAAGCATTTCGCTTGATTAGTCGACCCCAGTAAGGGTCATTTGTCATTCTTATTTCCACACTACCCGTTTACGATCTTTTTCTTGTTTCGAAGCAAAAAATATTTCCTGCGTCCAAAAGCGTTGTTCCCTCGTAGATTTGCATATGGTTCGGAGTGTAGTGGATATCAAATCCATCTTACACGTCGAATGTAATGGGGTCAAACCTTAATAAATGATTTATATACCTAAATTTGTGTTGCAACAAACAGGAAAAATTATTTTAAAAATAATTTTCAAACATGTTTGTTTAGCCTGTTCTTTCTCCTCTTTTTTGCTAAAGTTGCTGACCCTTCTCAATGTCAGCTAATCGCAGTTTTTGGTTTGCAAGCTAGGATGGTGCAGGTTGGGGGCAGCTAGCTAACCACAGGTAGCATGTTTTTAGGCCTTAAATTAGTCTGTGATTTCCCAGAATCCACATCCAACCATGTTTAATTTCATTATTCTAATTAATTCGTGACGTATTTTATATCAGCCCCCTTAATTTGAACTACCTATGAGCAAGGCTGCGACGTATGATACGCCACGTTTCATATTTGGTAATACCATTATCAATTAAAGGTAATAATTTGCTTTTAAAATTTAAGGAAAAATAAGCGTTTAAATTTTATGACGTAATGTTTTATTTTTTGAAATGTTTTAAACATTAAATATTAACATAATTATGAGATATATGTTTACTAACCTTCGACTTCAAAAAATATTGTGTGATGTTTAGCCAATTTAATATCATTTTCTAATCTTGATTTATTTGGGTACATTGCGACTGAAACATTGTAATACCCCTTTTTAAGTCCTGCAACAGAGAACTTAAAACCACAGTAGGATTTTAAACGTGTAGAGTAAATCTCAACTCCTAACGCCTTCAAAGGTGTTGTTATATTCTGGAATAAATAAATAAAAGCTTATTAAATAGTTGTATTTAATGAAAATTATAATAAAATAAAATTTATAAATAATAATAATATTTTTTTATAAAATAAATTTAATAATTTTTTACACACCTTAGCTACATTTGTTTTTAAATCTTAAGAAGAAAATTTACATCGCCTACAACAAGGAATCAGAATCAATACTATTAAAAGACAAAGACTTCACTCACTCATTATCGCACTAATAGATAACAAGTTACATTCATTTATATAGGTAAGAGCTTGAAACTTTTGGAAGTTATTGGGCACACTCTCACGAATAAAGGGGAGAAAATTAATTTTAAAATTTTCGATTTTTTTAGGCAGGGGGCCCTCAAACTTTTAAATATCCTTATAACAGATCTATTAAAATTAAAAATAAATAATTGTCATATTTTCCAAATAGTTTGGGAGATAGTAATAGACAGGAAAAAAATAATTAAATCATCCCTCACTAGGGGACCAGGGGAACAAATGCATTTTTTTCTCCTAATATCATCTATATAAAACAGACTCTTTATATCTCAAAATGTATGGGCAGTTAGGAGCATTAAACATTGGTAGTTCTTGAGTATTCTCCACCAATGGTAACAGACGAAAACATATTAAAATTATCAGCTCGATAGAATAAAAGGAAATGTGTTTAATTACGTTTGGTTTTGTTACTTTCTTTTCTGTTGCATCACTACAGAGAGACTAATCGGTCTAAGTTAAAAATTTTAGTTTATCCATCATGATCCAGATTGATATCAATGGGTTTCTTGAATTGGTGTTACACGGTTTTTTTCAACGCTAAATAAAACCGTAATTTACAGCTGCAAAACGGGGTATTTTGGATGGTAGTGTATAGAAGCAAAAGAAGACATTAGTAAATTTAAAATAATAAGAGAGAAACGAAAAACAAAAATATAGCTCTTCACACATTTAAAAGAATAGACTACTTGTTTTAATAATTTTATATACTTAATATGTTATTTACTTACAAATTTTTCATCTGCAAAAAATATGCAATTTGCTGATGGATAAACACGATATGAAAAACAATTTATATCCAATTCATCTTTAAAAACTTTACCATTGCATGATAGGTTTACCACTTCCGCTGTTCGAAAGGAATGAAAGCAACATTAAATTAAATGTCATGTTCATGTTTGCAATTATTGTTCATTTATCAGCGACATTCTAGTGATTAGTATACTTTAAATTACATATAAAAATATTTTAATATTTAGATAACATTGTTTAAAATCTAGTTTCAAAGTATTGAGATTATAAGTTTTCTGAAAAGTGTAAATAAAATATGAAGTTAAAAACGTGTACTTAAGTAATACATAGTGCATTTAGGTGTTTCACACACAAAATGATCATTTAAAAAATCCTTTTCTATTTAATTGTAGGGATGTAACTTTTCCCATGGAAACATGTTAATATTATATAAAAAATCAACTATATACTATTACCTATTAAAATATTGCAGGTGTGCATTTTAAAAGAGGAATTTTCTTTACAAATTCCATGTTTAATCGTCACCTTAAAAATGTTTGAGTACTTGTAAGCCCTGTCAAAGACCACATACTTTTCCCCATACTCTGGTGATGTAGAGTCATTGGCTTGTATCTCAATAAAGCAACTGGATAGTGGACTTATGCATGTAAATGAAATGTTAAGTTCCGATCCACTGATGTGATCACCACAAGAATTGTTTGAAATCGGGATAGCCTTTCCGTTTATCCACAGCTCTTCAATTGAGACTGAATAATCTTTGACTTCATTTTGTAAAAATAATATGTATATATCTATTTTTTTATAAAAAAAAGGGGAAAAACAATACAATTTTTAAAAAATCATATACATATATATAAATGTATATAT
>MUZC01000522.1:151673-164256 GCA_002072015.1 Radix auricularia | reverse complement strand
TATTTAACATTGATTTTTTGTATTAATGTCCATTACAAGGAGAAAACAACATTTTCGCTACTATCTTAATAACACTTAAAAAGGGCCTAAATTTTTTATTTGGCTTTCTATTTAGATCTATATATATATTTAAGTCGTTCAAAGATTTTCACGGTGATAACAAAATAACCAAAAAAGTTATATATTTATAAAAAAAAACAAGTTTTTGACTATTGATCCTTTACATACGAGAAAATTAAAAGAATGTTCAGCTCCATTTGATCATGTTAAAAATGATAATATCTTGCACACTGTGAGATAGTTTAGTGTTTAATAGAATTCATATTAAAGGATCGGGAATATGTTTAAAAAAGGATGGTCAATATAGAATGTAATACAAAAAGCGGTAATGAAACAACGAACAAAACAAACATGCTACATAGAGAAAATTATAGGTAATAAAAATTCAATCATTTAAAAACAGTACATTCGATTCATCTGAAAATTAACTGAACTGAACTGTCCCTTAACCCGACGCTGGGTCGTTGGGGCACCATTTTGAGCAGCGCACTATCTCCTGCCAAGTGTCACGGTTCTGAGCTGCCTTCTGGGAATCGCTAAATGAAAGGCCGGTCCACTCTTTGATGTTGTCCCCCCAACTCTTCCTTGGTCTCCCTCTTTTCCTTCTTCCCTGGACTGTGCCTTGCAATATCGTCTTTAAGAGACCTCCAGATCTTGACACGTGTCCGTACCATCGTAGTTTCCTCTTTTTAATTGAGTTGAGAAGGTCCTCGTAAGGGGCCAATGACAGCACTTATTTTGTCGCGGACCGCTTCGTTCGTGATGTGCGCTGTGTAGGAGATGTTTAATACCTTTCGAAAACATCTCATCTCAAGCGCATTAATTCTTTTTTGGAGGTCTGTGGAGAGCGTCCAAGCCTTACAACCATAGAGGAAGACTGACATCACCAGAGAGCGCATTAGTCGAATCTTTGATCTCAGGGAGAGCTTCTTGCTTTGCCAGATGTTTTTCAGTTTGCTTAGTGCTGCAGTTCTTTGGGCCGTTCTGGCAAGAATTTCTGGCTTTGAGTCTTCATCGGATATTACAGCCCCTAGGTATTTGAAGGTAGGGACCTCCTCGAGTTTTTGACCGTTAATCCGTATTTCACTTGTGAAATTCTTGTTAAATAGATTTCGAATGAATTTCTGAAAATTAAATCTATCATTTTTTTTATCATTGCCACGAGTTGTGCCAGCAAAGCTCGCTAGCTGACGAGAAAGTGGGTTAAACATTTATTACATTTTTTATGAATTCAAGGCTTCAAAATAGTGTACAGCACGAGTTAATGTAAAAAGATTTAATGAATGGAATTTGCGGAGCATTTTTAAAACATTTTTTTAAAAAAAAGATGTTTACATGCTGAACGAGGCACCTCTAAGGTTTTACAACATGACAAACACGCACACTTCCATTTTTTCTGTTTCTTTGGTTACTTTAACAGGTGAAGTCCTTCCTCACATGTATAATTATATTAATTAAATGAAAAAATTTGTCAATATTTCAATGTAATAAATTTCAATAATTAATACCACCTCCTATCAGACAATAATATTCAAGAGGGTAAGTCCGTTGAGCCTGACTGAAAGTGTTGTTTTCATTTTTTTCAAGGGAGCTACTTAATGACTCGTAACGAAGGCTAGACTCAGTGCAATCACAGCACGCTGCGGGCTGTCGAGAGTTATGGGGAATTTTAAAAGTGAGTTGGGGCAATACGATTGTACGCCCCTTTAGCTGGAACAATTATACTGCATTGTCTTATTATTGTAGGATTACATCGGACATGGTTGAGTTAAATAGATTTCGAATGACTTCCTACTTCATAATAATGGCGCATTGAATGTTGACTTGTTAACATATAGAAATAATAATTAAAATGTATTTCATTTTTAATTGATAATTTTATGAAGTTTAATTAATTTTAGTACATATATAAAATTTGAAAAATTATAACTTTAACAATATCGATGGTGTAGACACGAAGGCGCCGAAACGTTTAGGGTCGAAGACAAAGGGGTCAACTGTCCCTCGTCGAAGCGACCTAGGTCGAACTGTGTAACCACCATATATGTACAAATATATATTGATAACTCATAGTATCCAAAAATTAATCAACCTCATTTTTCAAATTAGGGGCCGTCCATAAATGACGTCACGGCCCAAGGGGGGAGGGGGTCCCACTTTTGTGACGATGCGTGACGTGGGGGAGGAAGGGGGGTTAAAGAAATGTGATGTCACAACGAAAGGATAACTTTAAATAAAACTATTTTCCACTAAAATATTAGGTCACTTAAAATTTATTTAATGACTTTTTTAAAAATCAATGCTTCTCAAAATGCCGGTCGATCGGCTATCAGACGCCGGTTGGCGTAAGTTAACAAGACACGACAATTAAATATAATTATAATTCTTAAGTTTGAGAATTCAGAAGATAACATAGGGAATTGTAACCATGGGTTGTTTGAATTTGACATCAACGATTTTGTGATGTAACCGCAGTTTCGTTCACTCGTGGGAGGAGTCTGCGAACTTTTTTTTATCTCTGTTATCCCCCCCCTCTGCTACTGGTGAGTTTTACAAACAGGACAAGTGTCTAGAAAGATCTGAATAGGATTATATGTTGATATTTTAAGTCAAAACGACACCGAATATCCAATTGGAGCGTGGGTGGGGGAGGGGAATCTATTTGATACAATAAGAAAATTTTTAAATTTGCTAAAGTTTTTCGATTGGTTTTTGGTCATACATCTCTGGCCATTCTAAATATAATTTAAAAAGTGTGTCCATTTAAAATAAGTCAAAAGTATTCACTAACTTTATTGTATGCATCCTATTTTCGACATCGCAATTTGAGAGGAGCACAAAACAACTTTCTTCTGAACTTAGATTTTAAGGCATTTATTTTAAATTTGAAAGAAACAATACTTGGGACTTGCAACTTTGTCATTATAAATGGAAGTAGGGTGGATTTAGAATTCTTCGTATAGTACGTAAATAAGAATTCTACATAGATAACAAATTTAACAAATGCTGAAGGAACCGGTTCAATAGTGGGCGGCACGGGTTCAAAACAGCGACAGTCAAAACAGCGACAGTCATAACAGCGACTTCAAAACAGCGACTGTGTCAAAACAGCAACAGTCAAAACAGCGACTTCAAAACAGCGACTGTATCAAAACAGCGACTGTATCAAAACAGCAACTTCACAACAAAGCTATTCTGGTCCAACCGTAAACCTAACACAGTGGTTCTCAATTTTTTGACACATAGGCCCCTTTTTCATTTTTTAAATTTATTTAAGGACCCCAAGTGAAAAACTACATAAATGCATAGAGAGAAAATAAAACCTTTTGCATTATTTTGATGAAGTATTTAATGAAAATTATATATTTTGATTTAAATAAAATTTAAAAGCAATTAATGACGCAGATTAGCATATACTACATACATATGCACTTATTCATATACAAACAGCTGGTGAGTGACATAAAATTGTATCAACAAAAAAGTTAAAATAACATTTAATTTGTCTTATCTCCATAATACATAAATGAATTAAAAGGAAGATTTAAAACAGAATAGAAAAGATGAAGGTTATTTAAACTATATCTCATTTTGATAAAGTATTTATTGAAATTAAAAGTTTTGTTTAAAATAAAATTTATATCAATTCACTGAGGCTACGTAGATCTATACACTCATTTGTTCAAATAAAAATAATAAAAATAAAAATAATTTTTAAAAAAAACTACTCAGGGGAAATAAAATTATATTAACAAAGAATTAATAACATGTAATTTGTCTTAACTACATGATGCATAAATGATTTAAATAGCAAATTTAGTAAAGCATCAACAGCCTGTTGTTTGCGAGCATGTATATATACCCGGTATCCTTTTCAACAACCAATTAAGCACACCCGATCCGATGTAATCGGTCAATAAAAAAGTCACGTGGTCAGGTAAAGGTACGTAGATTCACTCTACCCCCAGTCATTTTATTTACATTTCCCATAAATCTCGCCAGAAAACGTTGACCTGTGGTCGTCGCTTAGTCTAGCCCTCGTAACATGTCCTGATGTAACATGGGCCAGCCAACGAACAGTGCCTGGTCTCGGTAGACTTCAATTGATCTCTCCACCCCGATCAAAGTGGCGATGTAATAGGACTATAAAAATTCACGTGGTCAGATAGTGCTTTGTAAAGGTACCTAAATTTATTCTGCCTCTCATTCATTTTTTACCTTCTCATAACACTTGCCAGACCATAGGTATACATTACACTAAAACATAAAAGTCAAACTTCCCTCCACTCCCATGCCAAACAAAGTTAGAAAGGACCATATTTATCTTTAGTTTTTTAACAACATTTTTCCCATCGGTTTTACACTTTTTATCGTAAAATCAAAATCAATTAATGAAATATATATATATATATATATAAAAAACAATTTGTTATTAAGGTGTTGACATAAATGGCTAACCTCGCAGCACTGAAACAACCACAAACCTGCGCCCTTTCATTCACTTCTGTGTAGACCTACCTAGCATAAAAACTGAATTGTAATAAGATGTACAAAGTTGTCAGTATATAAAGTTAATACATTAAATAGTTACTAGCACCGCGTAGCGGACAATATCGTTCACGCAGCTGGGCCCATATGACTTAACAGAACGTTCCTTAATTGTTTTTGACATTTTTTTCAGTTTATTTTCGTCTTAGTTTATGAGTCTGACGAATGCATTGATAGGATGAATAAAAGGTTTGTAATGCGTTATAGTTCACCATAGTGTGTTACTAAGTGTGTAAAATGAGGTGCATGGATGGTGGCTAGGTTACATTGTATGGCAATCATGAAGATGAAAATACTGCGGCGTTTATAATGGTTGCCGTGCCAGATTTTAAAAATATTAAAGCCCCATTGTCGAAACAGCACGTGGTCGACTGTCCGGTGGTTACACAATGGCATGTTACGAATGCTAGACAAAGTGGCGACCACGAACCGACTGTTATGGAGAAGGAAAACAAAGAGATTGGGGGCTGAAAGAATGTAAGTACCTTAAAAGGATTATCTGAACAAATTGCCTTTTTATTATCCAATGATATCGGATTGGAGTGGTGAAGAATTTGGAAAGATTTGGAAAGATCTAATATTTACCCTATTATTTTTATTTTTAAAAACTAGAAGAAAAAAACAACAATTATTTGCGAAGTAAAAACGAAGGTCGAAACATACGAGGATCAAAAAGTTCTGTAGTACAACTGTCTCTGCCCCCCCCCACCACAAACCCCCTCAATAAATCAATTGAATATATGTTTGCTAGTCTCTATCGAGATTTCTGCACAATACATATGACTAAATTAATAACAGTTATAATTTTATTTTTGAATTTTTTTTTTAAAATGTGCCCTGAAACTGTGTAGACTATACACTCTTTAAAACACCACACCAACATTTATTTATACAAACCTCCAGTTGATTATTTTAAATTTTATATTGTCCTTTCTCTACAAAAAATCTGCATTATCTCAAGCAAAAGAAAAAAATCGCTATTTTTATACAGTCGTTGTTTTGAGACAGTCGCTGTTTTGATACAGTCGCTATTTTGACCATCGCTGTTTTGACCGTCACTGTTTTGACACAGTCGCTGTTTAGATGTCGCTGTTATGACCGTCGCTGTTTTGACTGTCGCTGTTTTGACCGGATGCGATAGTGGGCATATGTTTCCAAGCGTACACGTATACATGACGTATTTAAATATATCTAGTGGAGTGTAGTGGATGTTATATGTCCCAAATCAGTCTGCATTACCCCAAAAAATTTGCTTTTGACCCCAAAAGTTATTTTTAAAAAGTATTATTTAAAATAACTTTTTTTTTATAAACAAAGAAGTTACAAGTAATGATTTATAGTTAATTCTAAGGATATTAACCTTTTTTTTTTTTTTTTTTTTTTTTTTTTTTTTTTTTTTTNTTGCAAAGCTAGAGAAGACGTCGAAGGCCTATGGCATGGAAATTAATGCAGAAAAGACCAAGGTCATGGCAAACAAGAATTTCATAAATGAAATACGGATAAACGGTCAAAGACTCGAGGAGGTCCCTACCTTCAAATACCTAGGGGCTGTAATATCCGATGAAGGCTCAAAGCCAGAAATTCTTGCCAGAACGGCTCAAACAACTGCAGCACTAAGCAAACTGAAAAACATCTGGCAAAGCAAGAAGCTCTCCCTGAGACCAAAGATTCAACTAATGCGCTCTCTGGCGATGTCAGTCTTCCTCTATGGTTGTGAGGCTTGGACGCTCACCGCAGACCTCCAAAAAAGAATTAGTGCGCTTGAGATGAGATGTTTTCGAAAGGTGTTAAACATCTCCTACACAGCGCACATCACGAACGAAGCGGTCCGCGACAAAATAAGGGCTGTCATTGGCCCTTACGAGGACCTTCTCTCCTCAATTAAAAAGAGGAAACTAAGGTGGTACGGGCACGTGTCAAGATCTGGAGGTCTCTCTAAGACGATATTGCAAGGCACAGTCCAGGGAAGAAGGAAAAGAGGCAGACCAAGGAAGAGTTGGGAGGACAACATCAAAGAGTGGACCGGCCTTTCATTTGGCGATTCCCAGAAGGCAGCTCAGGACCGTGACACCTGGCAGGAGTTAGTGCGCAGCTCAAAATGGTGCCCCAACGACCCAGCGCCGGGTTAAGGGACAGTTCAAGTTCAAGTTCAAGTTAACCCAAAAGTAAGGGATTCTATCAAATGTTATATGTCCACAATGATTGAGCATTACCCCCAACAGTTCCCTTTTTACCCCAAATGAGATAATTTATTGGTGACATTACATTTACAACTGTTGTGTGACGTACGTGAAATCCTGAAGAAGAAAAAATTGGAAAAAAAAAAAAACACACAAAAACTTGTGAGCTTCGGAGTTAAAAATTATGATAATGTTGGATGTAATAGCATTTTAGTCCTCTACCTGCAAGAATTACTGAATTTTGCAACGCACAAGATGACACCCTACTTTCCTGCACAAATGTGGGGTTCATAGAGAATGGGCCATTTTCCTCTTCCAGCGAATACCTAATCATTTTTAGAAAACATAAGATGTGATATCTATGTAATAATTTTAGATCTAATGCCTTTGATGTGCATATACTTAGAAGGGAAACTGTCATTAGAAGATCGAAATCAATTTGAGGAATTGTCTTGTAACTATATATTCTAGGTCTATAAACAATGCAATGATTCTTGTAATATCAAGTCACATTCGCGAGGTTAATCGCGAAGATTAATCACATCAATGATTTTTGACATTACCGCTGCATTGTTCGTTAGCTTTCTTGCTATGCCCTGAAAAATAAACATTGTGTAGTGGCTCATTATGCTATCAAATAAGTACAGAGAAAATCATGTCAAAACGGCAAAAGAATGCAATGGTACCTGGTGAAATGGAAAAATTATTGCCAGTCGTATGATACGAAAAAGTTTGAGAATCACTGGCTTACAATTTATTTAATATTTTTTACATAGCTTCACTCATGTTAAGATAATACAATGTAGACCTACACTAAATAAATACTGAAATGACAAAAAAAATTATTTGAAACATTCTTCTTTTCAAATAGACATTTTTTTTTAAGGGGTCAAAGTTTTGTGACTTACTTTTTTAGGAGGGGGGGGGGTGTCAACGATTTTGTGAAGACGCGTTACGTNATATATTATCTTATATGTTACAGACGCTCCTTCTGTATAGAAGATGATGTATATCTATGGTCTGTGATTAGTGCTGTATTCTTACTAGAGTTTTAAATGATGATAAAGTTTTGGCTTTCCTGGTTTCTTCAGGCAACACTATCCACGCCCGAATACTGGACGGAAAGAAAGAAAACTTGTATGCGTTTGTTCTTGTATATGGAATAAGAAAGGTGTTTTTATCTTTTAAAATTATGTCTATTTGAGGGTTGTATTAAGTTATCTTTGTGTGGTATTTATAAATTAGAATTAATTGCCTTAGGTATAATTACTCATTTACTCTTGGTTGTTCTAGCTTCCGGCGTTTCGCGATTTAATGATTTAAATAATGGTGTTACTCTTGTCAGTTTTAATTATTATCCAGTAATAAATATGTCAGCATTTTTTTTTTATTTGTTCTAACTTATCAATATTTGCTTTGATGGATGGATTCCATACAGAAAATGCATATTCTAGTACAAACATATATGAATATATATAAATATATATGGAGAGCATGTTGACTGATGTCATAATTCCAAAAAAGTTTTGATGCACACAAATACTGAAAATTAGTCTTTTTATAGGTTGTTGAGTTTATTACATTATTTTTTTCTGACTTATTATGATGACACTTTATAGACTAAGTAATTTCATTAAAATACAATTGGAACGGTCTTATGACACAGTATTCTAAACTCAGAAATAAAATATCATAAATTTGATTAGTTTCATAGGAAATTTTAGCATTATGTTATATGTGATTAACTTAAAATTATGTTATGGAAATAAAATATGTAAAAAATACTAAGTATACGTGTACTTAAGTTTTTAATTAATCAATTTATCGTAGTTATTAATCGATTAAAATTAATTGGATTACTGAAAGTTCAAGGAAATTTAAGATTATATTTCTAACAATTTTTCAAAATTTTTAAACAAGTATATATTTTTGTTACTAAAATACTCATCTCTATTATTATTAGTAGTATTTATTTAGAAGTGCACGCTAAAACATCTATCTTTTTTCTTCCTTATTTCTTGCAGAGCAGAACGAATGTGCTGTGCAAAATCTTAGAGCCAGAAAATACGGTGATTTAACCAATTGCGCTAAATAATGAATAACGACTTAACCGTACCTGTAGATGCGTTAAAAAAAATAATGAATTATGAATAATTTTCTATTTTTTAATTTTTAGATCTATGAAAAAAAATTAATCAGTACCAGCCCTAAACACCACTAGTACTAATAATGATGCTTAAAAAGACCTATACTATCTTTTAATGCAGTTCTCTACTGTTTTGGACAGTCGTATTGATTTGTAATGTATAGACTATAAAATATTCAGCCACTCTTGATAGCAGCAGTTTCTTACTGTAACAACTTACTAATAAAATAAATAAATAATAAAAGAAAATGAATAATAAATTTGCGACATGGAATAACACGTATTATAAAAAATAATATTTTCAAAAACAATAACAAATTTAATAGTTTTATTTTAACAGACACGAATGTAACTACCGAACTTATCTGTAGTTATTTCAAAAGTTTGAATACTTCAATGCTAATTTTATAAATGTTAAAGCCATTGTGTCACTTACAACCATTTTTAAGTTTTAAAAAAATTAAACAAAATATATTCGAATTTAATTAAAAGAATTTTTTTCTGTGCGTAATGGCATTTTAATGTACTCGTTTGCTTAAGATACTTTTAATTCATTGCCAAGTTTAAATTAAACTATTTTGTAAAATGAATCTTTATTTACCGTACGTTATTGGAATTCGTTGCTGTTTACTTCGAATGGGCTCATGATCATTTGATCTAACTATTGTGCCTCTTAAGGTTGAGTTAGAATATACAGTTGAAGCATTAATGCTGATGATAATTTCTAAATTATGTCCTATTGTCCTTTTGCATTTGCAAGTGTCCAATTGCGTGATCTCTAAACAAACTTCTGATATATTCAAATAACACAGCTGCAAGAAACAAAAAGATGCATGCAGTAAATATAGGAACTGTGAAAAAACAAAAAAATCAAATCAATCACACTAAACTGATTTAACCTCATAAATTATAGCTCTATTTGCAGTGTAACTTCTGTCATTTATAGGCTTTTGAATGTGACTTATATATAGGGCTGCGGAAATTATCGATAAATTTCTCCACTAAAAAAAAAAAAAAAGATTTTTAAAATGTAAACTTTAAAATAAGCTGCTCTATAAGGAAAATAATAGCAACAATTAAAAATTGTTTTTACTTAATTGACAACTACAAATTTCAAATTCATAGACATTATTTTGAACTACTCCTACTAAATTCTAAAACATGTGAATTGCCTGTTATTGTTATGTCCCTTGAAATTTTCAGTTTAATCACGTCATACATCTTATTTTTAGCTTTAATCAAAATTATCGATTAACTATTCGGTAACTTTTACAAGTTAACGATTAATTTTAAATTAATCGATAAGAGCCCTAATATATATATATATATATAATTATATATATATCTATATTTATTTATTTATATATATATATATAAAACTCTGCCGTAGCTGGTCCCAAGCCCGGGTGAGATATGACGATTGTCATGGGAATGGCTAGTATTTCTTCCCGTAATAAAAAAGAACATTGGCACAAAAACACCAATAAAGATATATATGGAATCTCGGACATTGGAGAAGAAGCGTCTCTTAAATAAAAATAATGGTACTTGTAAAGCCAAGCCAACCGGAAAAAACCGACAATCATCATCTCGACTTTAAAATTATAAATATTTAATCATTATATGAAACACATCTCTTTGTGTTGAATTTGTAAATGAAAATATGATTTTGAAGCACCTGCCCCTCGTTTTTAGTCATTTTAAATTTAGGACTTGACCTTAAAAGATTTAATTGTGTTTATGTTTTTAGTCAACTTATAAAAACGTGATTTTCAAACAGCTTTTTTTCCCTTCTATTTATTTAATACAAAACACCCCATAAGCGCCCGCCAACATTTTAACACCACGGTAATTGATCACGGGGTGAATTCATGTGGAACTTGCATGTCAACAACAGCAGAGGTATATACATCTATTTAGAGATACATTTTAAAATTGCATTAATTTAAGTTTAGTTCTTTCGATCGATCTTAAATTTTAAAACAATGCATCGTCATCCATTAGATCTATCTGTGTTAGATCATTTAGATATTTAGAACCATTAAAAAGGGTCCAATTTTGAGTAGGAAAATGTGAACTTTTTTGGATGGACAAATAGAAAATAAGTTAGGAACTAAATAATATTTATAAAAACGTTTAAAAATAGGCAGCAACAATAATGGATATAAAGTATGAAATTATTGAATACATAGCCCCTGAGCATTGAACAATTATAGTGAAAGGCTATGATTTGTCTGCTAAAAACAGACTGGTCATCAATGGAAGCCTCTTCATGCAGAGGAAACATATATATCAATAAATATGTTAACGGCTAACCAAAGCCACCATATCCTTATTGGCAAAAAATGTAAAAAATATTTAAAATTACAGAGATACCTGTTAAAACTAAAGATCAATACCTATTGACAAGTATTCAGAAAAAAATGGGTATAGCATTTTGAAGAACTTCTCAACCTAGAGAAAGTGCAACAATCTCCATAAATAGATTGCTGCACATCCACAAAACAGCGATTACGCTAAAAAATTAAACACTTAACGAAAGACAAAGCGGCAGGTCAAGATAGGCAAACGTCAGAAGACTTGACACCAAATATTACGAGTATCTCTGAAATGCTACACATTCTTTTAAATGAAAATGTGGTAGGAAGAAAAGATTCCAAAAGAGTGAAAAGAATTACAAGTCAATCAGATCACACAGAAATTAGATTTTAGCTCTTAGCTCCGACTATAATCAAAAAGCTCAGCTATCCATACCAAGCAAAGTAAGGTGCTGCTAAATAGAATAAGGGAGGAAATAGACATTAATCTAATAGTTTAGCATGAGGCGTTTAAGAAGGATAAACCATACACTGATCGTATTGCCACACTGATATTTGTTTTGGAACAATCCCTGGAGAAGAACTCACAAATATGCAGAAACTCTGAAGTCTATAAAAAGTCTTTCGATAGTGTTTACATTCAAACCATTTGGACGTTTTTAAGACAGTACGGAATACTACAACAACAAAAAAGACATAAGTAAGGCTTTTCACGAATAACATACATGTAGAAATATTAATAGAGAGAAAAAATACAAAACAGCGGCTTTTTGAGTATAGACCGGAGTCAGACTTGGGTGTCTAATTTCACCTATCCAATTTTTAAAAACCATTGACTAGCTAATAAAATCTTTACAGAACAGAAGAGAAATCGTATCCAGTGGATAATATGGAATTAAAGTTATGACCTGGATTTTGCGGATGACCTGGTATCAATACTACACTCACAGCAAATGAATCAAGAGAAATATATATATATATATTTATATATATATATATACAGCACAGTTCTCTGAGTGCATTGCCTTTAGCATCCAAAGAGGAAAACGTAAAATTTTTAATGCTATTAAAATACAACAATTTATTTCATAACATTGGTTTTTAGCGCATTTTCGAGATGTCGAAATCGCTATTGCACCCGTTTTGTCCGTCCGTCCGTCCGTCTGTCATCACCCTTGATCACAGCATCCATAAGTCCTAGACCCATGATGTATATATGTTTTTTGTATGTCCTTACCTGCCATTTGTGCATCAACACTCAGTTACTTGATCCGTTTAAAAACCCCGTTAAAACTACCAAAAAATATTTCGAATCGAGAGGTAACACTAGC
>MUZC01000522.1:78718-140480 GCA_002072015.1 Radix auricularia | reverse complement strand
GGGCTGTAGCTGGAAGGATGTGGTGGAGCAAGCCACGGATGATAATAATGATGCTATATTAAAGCAGATATACCAAAATTGATGGGTAATATTTAAATTAATAATATTGTTTTTTTTTTCGACACACATAACGTTGTTTTTATTAAAAATGGGTTCGATTTATCACTACCCTACTTTCCAGATGCGTTTACATTCATTTTAAAGTTGAATTTGAGACCCAAAACCAAAATAAAGTTATTCCTATTGTGCCTACCCCGTAGCGTAGCACGGGTATTTTGCTCGTATATATATAAGACGCATTTGTTGTGTGTGTGTCTGTCTGTTCCCTAATAACTCAAGATCCAGACAACCCAGTAAAGTGAAATTTAGTAAACGTACACACTATTATATGGGGATGGTTCTTAATAGGTTTCGTTCCATAAATTCATATTTTGGGGCGCTGGGGGCCCAAATTTAGTTTTTTTCCTTATATGAACTATATATAAAAACTAAAAATCACTAATTATCCTATTTTAGGGATAGGTAGAAGCATGAAATTTTGGCAAGTTGTTCAGTAAAGTAGCCCGTCGATATTTTGCGATAAATAATTTTAAACTTCCCACTCATGTGGAGCCAGGGGCCCAAATGTGTTTTTTTTAAATACTTACATAAACTTTATAAATACTGAAAATCACCCATTCTACTATTTCCCGTGTACGTAGAAGAATAAAACTTTGGGAAGTTGTTAAGTACACTCCCCTAACGCTAATTTGTGAAAAAGAATTTCAAACTTCCCACTCATTTGGGCCGGGGGCCCAAATGTTGTTTTTTTCTTAAAAACAAACTGATCACTAATTCTCCAATATAACGTGTAGTAAAAACATGAAACTTTTGGAAATTACTCTCCTGGCAATAATGGCAAACAAACAAAAAATTCTCACTCATGTGGTGCCGGGGCCCAAATGTACTTTTTCTTAAGCGGGCTATAATAACAAAATGTAGACAACGAAATACAATCACGTCTCACGAAAGATCCGGTTTTTGATTAGGTGGAAGCATGCTTAACTGTATTCTAATCGATGAGTACAACCCCACAGTGGTAACAGGTGAAAGTTTTTTAAAAAAAATATCTCTTACTGGGAGCCGGGGGCCCAAATGTCGTTCTTTTTTATTCTTTTATATGAAATATAAATACTGAAAATCCCCCATTTGACTATTTCCCGTGTAGGCAGAAAAATGAAAATTTGCGAAGTTGTTAAGTACACTCTCCCAACGCTAATTTGCAAAATAGAATTTTAAACTTCCCACTCATTGGGGGCCGGGGGCCCAAATGTAGTTTTTCTTATATTAAAAACTCACTCATCACTAATTCTCAAATTTACGTAAAACCATGAATCTTTTGGAAATTCTTGAGCACACTCTCCCGACAATAATGGCAATCGTTCCATAAATTCCCACTCACTGGGGCCGGGGGCCCAAATACGTTGTTCCCCCGTTATTTGAGGTATATGAAATTGAAAATAACTAATTTTCCTATTTCCCCAGTAGGTAGAAGCATGAAATTTTAGGATATTGCTTAGTATATTACCAAAATTATAACAGGCGAAAATATATTTAAATTATCACTTTCATAAGACGCATTTGTTGTGTGTGTGTGTGTCTGTCTGTCTGTCTGTTCCCTAGTAACTCAAGTTTCAGACAACCCAGTAAAGTGAAATTTAGTAAACGTACACACTATTATATGGGGATGGTTCTTAAATAGGTTTCGTTCCATAAATTCACATTTTGGGGCGCCGAGGGGGGGGGGGGCCAAACAATTTTTTTCCTTTTTTGAGCTATATAAAAAAAGAAAATCAATAATTTTTCTATTTCTCGAGGAGGCAGAGGCATGAAATTTTAGGAAATTGTTTAGTACACTTCTGCAATGGTAATAGGCAAATAAAAAATTAAATTACCTCTTTCTGGGGGCTGGGGGCCCAAATTTAGTTTTTTCCTTATATGAACTATATATAAAAACTAAAAATCACTAATTATCCTATTTTACGGATAGGTAGAAGCATGAAATTTTGGCAAGTTGTTAAGTAAAGTAACCCGTCGATATTTTGCGAGAAACAATTTTAAACTTCCCACTCATGTGGAGCCAGGGGCCCAAATGTAGTTTTTTTAAAAATACTTATATAAACTTTATAAATACTGAAAATCACCAATTCTACTATTTCCCGTGTAGGTAGAGGAATAAAACTTTGGGAAGTTGTTAAGTACACTCCCCTAACGCTAATTTGTGAAAAAGAATTTCAAACTTCCCACTCATTGGGGGCCGGGGGCCCAAATGTTGTTTTTTTTCTTAAAAACAAACTGATCACTAATTCTCCGATATAACGTGTAGTAAAAACATGAAACTTTTGGAAATTACTCTCCTGGCAATAATGGCGAACAAACAAAAAATTCTCACTCATGTGGTGCCGGGGCCCAATTGTACTTTTTCTTAAGCGGGCTATAATAACAAAATGTAGACAACGAAATACAATCACGTGCCACGAAAGATCCGGTTTTTTATTAGGTGGAAGCTAGCTTAACTGTATTCTAATCGATGAGTACAACCCCGCAGTGGTAACAGGTGAAATTTAAAAAAAAAATTATCTCTTACTGGGAGCCGGGGGCCCAAATGTCGTTCTTTTTTATTCTTTTATATGAAATATAAATACTGAAAATCCCCCATTCGACTATTTCCCGTGTAGGCAGAAGAATGAAAATTTGCGAAGTTTTTTAAGTACACTCTCCCAACGCTAATTTGCAAAATAGAATTTTAAACTTCCCACTCATTGGGGGCCGGGGGCCCAAATGTAGTTTTTTTTATTAAAAACTCACTCATCACTAATTCTCAAATTTACGTAAAACCATGAATCTTTTGGAAATTCTTGATCATACTCTCCCGACAATAATGGCAATCGTTCCATAAAATACCACTCACTGGGGCCGGGGGCCAAAAAACGTTGTTCCCCCGTTTTTGAGGTATATGAAATTGAAAATAACTAATTTTCCTATTTCCCCAGTAGGCAGAAGCATGAAATTTTAGGATATTGCTTAGTACATTATAAAAATTATAACAGGCGAAAATATATTTAAATTACCACATTCTGTTGTTCAGGGGTCCTAATGTTTTTTTTCCCAATTTTTAGCTATATAAAAAAAAGAAAATCAATAATTTTTCTATTTCTCGAGGAGGCAGAGGCATGAAATTTTAGGAAATTGTTTAGTACACATCTGCAATGGTAATAGGCAAATAAAAAATTAAATTACCTCTTTCTGGGGGCTGGGGGCCCAAATTTAGTTTTTTCCTTATATGAACTATATATAAATACTAAAAATCACTAATTATCCTATTTTACGGATAGGTAGAAGCATGACATTTTGGCAAGTTGTTAAGTAAAGTAACCCGTCGATATTTTGCGAGAATCAATTTTAAACTTCCCACTCATGTGGAGCCAGGGGCCTAAATGTAGTTTTTTTAAATACTTATATAAACTTTATAAATACTGAAAATCACTAATTGTACTATTTCCCGTGTACGTAGAAGAATAAAACTTTGGGAAGTTGTTAAGTACACTCCCCTAACGCTAATTTGTGAAAAAGAATTTCAAACTTCTCACTCATTGGGGCCGGGGGCACAATTTTTTTTTTTTTAAAAAACAAACTGATCACTAATTCTCCAATATAACGTGTCGTAAAAACATGAAACTTTTGGAAATTACTCTCCTGGCAATAATGGCAAACAAACAAAAAATTCTCACTCATGTGGTGCCGGGGGCCAAAATGTACTTTTTCTTAAGCGGGCTATAATAACAAAATGTAGACAACGAAAAATAATCACGTCTCACGAAAGATCCGGTTTTTGATTAGGTGGAAGCATGCTTAACTGTATTCTAATCGATGAGTACAACCCCGCAGTGGTAACAGGTGAAATTTTTTTAAAAAATTATCTCTTACTGGGAGCCGGGGGCCCAAATGTTGTTCTTTTTTATTCTTTTATATTAAATATAAATACTGAAAATCTCCCATTCGACTATTTCCCGTGTAGGCAGAAGAATGAAAATTTGCGAAGTTGTTAAGTACACTCTCCCAACGCTAATTTGCAAAATAGAATTTTAAACTTCCCACTCATTGGGGGCCGGGGGCCCAAATGTAGTTTTTTCTTATATTAAAAATTCACTCATCACTAATTCTCAAATTTACGTAAAACCATGAATCTTTTGGAAATTCTTGAGCATACTCTCCCGACAATAATGGCAATCGTTCCATAAATTCCCACTCACTGGGGCCGGGGGCCCAAAAACGTTGTTCCCCCGTTATTTGAGATATATATATGAAATTGAAAATAACTAATTTTCCTATTTACCCAGTAAGCATGAAATTTTAGGATATTGCTTAGTACATTTCCAAATTTATAACAGGCGAAAATATATTTAAATTATCACTTTCTGGTGTCCAGGGGTCCTATTGTTTTTTTTTCCCTATATGAGCTTTAAAAATTTGAAAATAAAAAATTATCCTATTTCCCGCGTAGGTAGAAGCATGAAAGTTTGGCAAGTTTTTAAGTACAATCTACCGACGCTGATTTGCAAAAAATAATTTTAAAAATCCCACTCTTTGTGGCTAGGGGCCCAAATGTAGTTTTTTCTTATATTAAAAACCGTCTTATTTCAAAACTATAAAATTTACAGTATACGTAAAAATGAAACTTTTGGAAGTTATTGGGCATACTCTCCCGACAATAATGGCAATCGTTCCATCCATTTAAAATCTAGGGGCCGGGGCCCAAAAACGTTTTTCGTCCGTTATTTGAGGTATATAAAATTGAAAATAACTAATCATCCTATTTCCCGAGTAGGCAAAAGCATGACATTTTAGGATATTGTTTAGTTCATTACACAAATTATAACAGACGAAAATATATTTTTATTATTACTTTCTGGGGTCCGGGGGGGCCCAAATGTTTTTTCCCCAATGAGCTATATACAAATTGAAAATTACCAATTCTCCAATTTCCCGTGTATGTAGAAGCATGAAAGTTTTGCAAGTTGTTAAGCACATTCTACCAACGCTAATTTGCAAAAAAGAATTTTAAAAATCCCGCACTTGGGGGCTAGGGGACAAAATTTAGTTTTTTCTTATATGAAAAGCCGTCTTATCTCTAATTCTCAAATTTACCGTTTACGTGAAAAACGGGACTGCTCTTCCCACATGTATTTTTTCCTTAAATGAGCTGTGTTTCACATCTCCAATGGTAAAAGATGAAAACATATTTAAATTATCTCTCTAAGGGGGCCGGGGCCGAATGTAGTTTTATTTGTTATATGAGCGGTATAAAAAGTGAACATTATTAATTCTCATATTTCCCGTTTAGGTAGAAGCATGATCCTTTGGTAAGTTGAGAAATACATAACTGCCATGGTAATATAGTGTTGTTTTTTACTCATATAAGTTATAAAAAAATTGAAAATCTTTAATTCTACTATTTTGAATAATGGGAATTCCGAAAAATGTTAATTTCACTACCACGATAGTGCAGTCTTAACTGGTGTGCCAGAGTCTTGGAATTGCTGGTATAGAATTGCAGACACTATGCTTTTCTAATAGGCAATAGTATTTGACCTGCTTTTAGATAAATGTACCCTTTTACTTCATGCAAATAAACATTATAGTACGCTTCTACAGAAATTCTCATTTAAAACCCGTGCGAAGCCGGGTACTTGCCTCTAGTAAATAGTAAGCTTCTAATCTTATGCTATTCAGAGCCTCAAATATTCTCTTTCTATTAGTTTAAGACTTTTCTTTTCTTTTAAAAAACATTTATACAAATTGACACATCACAATAGTGATCATACATTGCAATAAAAAAAGTGTTAAATTCTTATACTACTCCCCCAAATGTTTGATTTCGACAATTAAGCTTTTATGAACCAAATTCTTTTTTAAAAGACCTACAAAACTCATTTAAAACTGCGTAATCCTGATTCTACTGCACATATATTATTTCACTTCAGAATTTAATTTTGTCGTGAGTACTTACGTGTTTAATTTTAAAAATTGTATTACTGAATATTGTAGTTTAGTTATTACAGCTGTCATGTACCACCAACACACTTCCCCGCTTGTTACGAATTTATATAGAAGCTGCCCACTGGTCCCAGTAAATTATCACTGTACCCCATCCCTTTATTCGAGTCTAAACAGGTCAATGGTAAATTGTTGACCTCATTTATTTTTTTACTACACCCACATGAGCCTGTGTTTGTTTAAAAATATTTTCTGGAAAATTTTATTTCGGTTTAACCTAGAGAAATTTCATTATTTTAGAATTAAGATGTTTGATTGAGACTTCAATAAATTGGGGTTGTGAGAAATTTACACGGGAAGGAAACTAGATAAATAAGAGTGAGAGAGAGGGAGAGAGAGAGAGCTATAGCCCTCAAAGCTTGAAAAGAGGCGGACATTCTATGGATATTGTTACCGGCTATCTTGAAAAAAAAAGAAACTATCGTCTATTGTGAGTGTTTATCACTAGTATTTATCATCTAATTATTATAAGATATTGTTATATTAGATAAAGATATAAACACGTGATACTAATTATTTTTCAGCAAAGTATCGTGTTGTAAATTGTTATTAGTTCCATCGTGTTATTAAATTAAGAATTGTAAATATTATTTACTTGTTTAGTCTTTCATTGTGTGTCTCCGTTCCTTTTAAACGACCCATTCAGTCTTTACTCTAAAATGTATATTAAATTAAAGAGTCAATATCGTTTGCGGACGAAACACAGTGCTAAATAGTAAGACATTTTAATTTGTACCGCTGTTTTTTCAGGCCTTGGAGCTACGTAATGTAAGTAGGATACATCTATTTTGGTTATCTAGTGCTCTAGTTGTCGTGTTGTTACAGTAAGATGGCACATGGCATTTTCTCACTTGAAAAAAAAAAACACGAAGTTACGATCATCATTAGAATGTTTATGTAACTTCTTAGAACATTAAAATAGTTTAATATTAATTATTATTTAATAAAAACCTATTCAGTCTGTAAACTAGTTATAGAATGGGTCGTTCAAGGTAAAAAAAAAATTGTTAAACTATCTGGAAAGAAGGGTGTTAGATAAAAATGGTTGTATCGTGATCAGGTTCAACATTTCAGATAGACAAAATGATAAAAACACCTTTGTTATTCGATATACAAGAAGCAACACATACAATTTTTAAGCGCATTTTTGAGAAGTCAAATGCGCTATTGCACCCGTTTTTTCCGTCCGTACATCCATCCATCTGTCATCACCCTAGATATAAGCATCCATAAATCCTAGACCCATGATGTATATATGTTTTTTGTATGTCCTGACCTGCCATTTGTGCATCAACACTCAGTTACTCGATCCGTTAAAAAAACCCGTTAAAACTACTAAAAAACATTGCGAATCGAGAGATAACACTGGCACAGACAACGGCCGCCATTGCCGGACGTCTTAGTATTATCAAAAGTATTACTTTTTTTGTTGTTGACGTCACTAGAATATGTGTAAAAGTTTAGAGAGTTTTACGTCATCATTTGTGGTGACTTCAATCAAGATCTGAGCGGCCCAGGGGCAGAAATTGAAAACTTTTTCGAAACAAGCTTCAACATTCAACTACTTTCAACAAGATTGGCAACCACGATCTATCAAACAACAATTGACGAAGTATTTGGGCGATTAGCTGATTACAATTTAGAATGTTTCATTTATGAGTCCTATTTCAAATCCCTTGTAGTTAGATTAAAAATAAAATAAAAAAAAATAAAATGTAAAGAAATGACTTTTAAATAATTTTTTTCAGGTATATTCATTACACAAGAAAATTCATAAAAATATGTCTAAAATCTAAACACAATTGCTGATAACTACATAATGCTGATATCTAACATAAGTACTAATACATAATACGAAAATGCGCTAACACGTCCTGAGTTCCAAAAGGGACCAGGCTTAACATGATTTTTTCTTTACGTTAGGTATTCGGGCGTGGATGGTTTGCCTAAAGAAACCAGGAATGCGAACATTTTATCAACACTTAAAACTCTCGTAAGAATACAAGGACTAAACACAAACCATAGAAATACGTGGGGCGCAATAATCTTCTGTATAGAAGGAGCGTCTGTTACATATAAGATAAGAGGTAAATTTCGAGTACCGAATTTTCTTGTACCTCGACCAAATTATGTATCACATATCCGGCATCCTTCCGTCTCGCGAGACGATGGTGCATCACCGTTGGGTTGTGTTTCATTTTCTAGAGCGGATGTGCAGTCCTAACCTTGAGTGACAGTCTTTGCCACAGTTTTTACACACGAGTTCTGTGCTTCCAAATGTTTTGGCCTTCCTCCTAGCTCTTCTGTCTGCAGCCTCCTCCATTCTTCGCTCCTCGGCTACTATGATGCCCTCTTTGACAACTGTGTGCCACGTAGATCGGTCTTCTGCCTTACACTCCCAGTCACTTGTATGTATTTTGGCAGCTTTCATGTCCCTTTGACAGACATCTTTAAATCGCAAGCGTGGGCGACCTGTTTTCCTCTTTCCTGAAGCAAGTTCACCATATAGGAGGTCCTTCGGGATGTGGCAGGGGCTCATTCTTTTGACATGTCCTAGCCACCTCATGCGTCTTTCACTAAGAATTGAGAACATGCTTTGGGTATTTGCTTGCGCTAGGACCTCACAATTAGGCACTTTTTCTTGCCATTTAATAACAAGGATGCGGCGCAAGCATCTCAAATGGAAGCTGTTAAGCTTACGCTCTTGTGACGTATGAGTGGTCCATGTCTCGCTCCCATATAGTAGTGTACTGATGACACAGGCTGGATAGACGCACAGTTTGGTTTTCTCCGTTAGCTTGTGTTTTGCCAGACCCGCTTATTAGTTTAGCCATTGTTGCGGCTGCCTTGCCAATTCTGCTGTTTATTTCTTCTTCAATGGACAGCGTATTGGAGATATATAAATTAGCACTGTAATAGCTACAATACAACATATAATAGTTCATATAGTATATTTAAAAACATAATTTCTTGTTGCGTACTGGGTTTGGGATAAATTAAGACGAAGTCTCGACCCTTTGTTAAATTGATTATTTAAGCCTTTACTTAGTCAGCAATATAATTACAACCACAGGTTCGGGTACACAAAGTATATATTTCTTGCAAAGCCACTTACACATAACATACTTTTCTGACTACCACCTTAGACACTCGAGCACACCTTGAGTGTGCACTAGATGCTTGAGCTAACCGCTATATCTTCAATGGCTAGTCCTTTCTTTTATGTATCTCTCACTAGTTTTTTGTACTAATATGCCGTACTTTGTTACGTGTCTCCCCACACCACATTAGCCTGACTGTCTTACTTAATGTCATCATGCTTGTCTACGTTCCCATTATCATGTCTAAGTGAACTCTTCTCTAGTTGCTACTTGACCATCTATTATTCGTACTGATTCTCCTACCTGACAGTTCTCACGAGGAGATTAAATTTCTTTGTGAAATATTATGCGTGTAGAAACAGCTGAATTACCAAAACTTCATAGAATTGAGGAATCCTAAATAAATTTCGCCTAAGCGCATCCGTCCACCATTGCTCAATGTACATAGTAGCACCCGTTACTTTAAATATTGAAAATTAAGAAGTAAAATTTTAAAAAATATATTTTGGTGTCCTTCTTAGATAAACGGAGTACGTTTCTTGCAATAAAATACATTATTGTGACGTGATGTCATTGGATAAGCTTATGTTAATTTGCAAAAAGAATACGAAGTTCGTGCTTTATTTTATTTGTTAATATGTGTGTGTGTATGTGTATATTTATGTGTGTATGTTTTGTTTTTGTTGTTAACTAGTAACTAAATGTCATGAAACGTTAAAATGTCATTTGAACAATATGTCTTCAAATTTTGCGCCTCTAAGAAGGCTGCAAATATATTGTAAAGGATGAATGCTTGTTTCTTTACACATGTTTTTTAAAGAAATATGTTATAAGACCGTACCAACAATGTATTTTTTTCCTAACGTTTTGTTTACAAACCACAGTCATGGTTTTTCTTATTTTACATCTTTTAACAAGTTTTAAAATATCATTTTGTTCAATGTGAAAAAAACTGTATCAATTTCCCATTTTCATTATGTCTGAAATTTTAAACGTTAGTTATAAATAAATAATCTAATACAAATAATGTATGATTTGGATTAGATAGTAAACACACGCGTGAAGCTGAATAACTAATATATATATTTACGATCTAGGTAGTTTAAGATATTTGTTATAAAATGTTTTTAAAACGACCTACTGCAGCTGATTTCATAATAAACACCAATAACAACTATAGAGAAACATCAACGAATGCATGTAAATTGACAGATTTATCCGATCGTATATTCTCATCTGGGCCAATTAGACAATTTTATCTTCTAGTAAGGGAATAAAATTTGCCCTGCTACACCGGAAATTTCCAAACTGACTTTACTAAGAGGAGTACTTTCGCAATATCTGTTTTGTATTACGGAAATGAAATGTTCCTTTTATAAACAATGTTTAATAATCTTTAGAGTAACATTTCTTTTTTTTCTCCCACTTTGATTAAAATTAAAGTGAATACATAATCATTGCAGTAAATAAACAATGGCTAATTTAGTTAATCATGTAATTGACAGTTGGTAAGTTTTAACAGTTACGGCGTCAGTTGTTGTAACCTTGACCTATTTATATCTTAGATAAGTCGTAGTTATTAACACCCTATATAAATGTTGGAAAGAGGTAGATATAATATTTAAAAATTATAATTGAGTTCAAATTACAAAAGTGTAATGCACGTTATTCATTATTCTTTCGTTAACTTCCTGTTGATATTTGACGATTATTTATTATTTTACAAAGTGTTATCTGGGCCATACGATTGATGTAGGGTTACATAAATATCATTGTTTTCTTTAGATGTTTTTATAAGGATACATTGATACATTTAGTTTCAATAACATAAAATTTGTTTACTCTTGTATACATTAAAAACACCACTAACATCTTGACACAAAGGGGCATAAATCGTAATTGTGTTTTTTTAGCGCATTTTCGAGATGTCGAAATCGCTATTGCACCCGTTTTGTCCGTCCGTCTGTCTTCACCCTTGATCACAGCATCCATAAGTCCTAGACCCATGATGTATATATGTTTTTTGTATGCCCTGACCTGCCATTTGTGCATCAACACTCAGTTACTCGATTCGTTAAAAAACCCCGTTAAAACTACCAAAAAATATTTCGAATCGAGAGGTAACACTAACGCGAAGAACAGCCGCCATTGCCGGAAGTCGAATGCACAATTCTTCAAGCATTAGTTGTTTTTTTTTAGTTGACGTCATTAGAATATGTGTAAAAGTTTAGAGAGTTTTACGTCACCATTTGTGGTGACTTGTAGTTGGATTAAAGAGAAACTATTTTTTTTTAAATGTAAAGAAATGACTTTTAAATAAAAAAAATGTCACAAATATTCAATACACAAGAAAATTCATAAAAATATGTCTAAAATCTAAACACAATTACTGATAAGTACATAATTTTGCTATCTAACATCAGTACTGATACATAATACGAAAATGCGCTAACACGTCCTGAATTCCAATAGGTACCAGGCTTAACATGATTTTTTATTAATGTAAACGATTGACAGACAAAAAAGACATTTCTTTTGGATCATACGACGTATTGATGAGCAAAAGTTATATTTAAAAAAACAACAAAATTTTTCTAAGAAAAAACGATCCCAAAATATAACCACATCCTACATTCTTTAGCTTTGACATTCACTTAATTATAAAATATTTCCTTTAGAAGAAATATAATAATTTTACAGCTTGCTATTTAATTTTTTACAGCTTTCGACAATATATAGTGTATTCAAAGATGATCATACAGATGGTTTTCATCATACATATTTGTATAAATATTTTAAATTATGGTAAGCAAATCACACATTTAAACTTCTTAAGTAAATTAAGTTATACATACTTTATTATAAGATTTAAAGTGTAATTTTCAATATACAAAATTTATATGAAGAGAAATTACATTTCAACAATGTTAAATACCGTATGGGTTTTTTTCAAGGTATTTTTTGACATTTCAGATAATTGTACAGCTCAAATGATCAAGCTACATGCTTATAATCAAAGCAATAGTATTACATCATGTGCACATGGTTTAATCAGCGGCACTGATTATGTTGTATTTAAAAGTGAAATTGATATTACAGATGATCCCAATTCAACAATCGCATTCTACCAAATTAAAGAAGAAAAAGATGGACGCTATAAAATGGTATACTAGAGCTTCATTCGGTTCTTTTTACTTGACATATTTTATTTAAGGGATCTTTTTTGACTAACCAATTATCTACCAACAATCAATTCAAACACCAACACACTTAAACATCAACCAAACCAATGATTTATATATCAATCTGTAAAATATCTATTCGTCTAACCGATTCACTTATATTTCAAATTATCAAAGTCTATGAAAGTGTATGACGTAACAGTGTGAACGTGACGTAGTGAGAAGGCAGTTGTTGTGAGCGAGAGAAAGACACCATAACGAGAGAAAAATCATTATTATATATATATAATTAACCATGAAACTCTTAATCAATCTGATCTATATATGTATGGCTGACTACCTTCACACATCGCTAACTGTACCTTTCCATTTAACCATTCATCAATCAATGTATCTTACAAGTAAGCCAAAGCACACAAAATAATAGGAAATGTAAAACAACATTGTGCACTTTTTTTTATAAACTAACATCTCAATGATTGTTTACTTTGTTCTACCTATTTTTTCTTTGAACTCTTTGTTAGGCAAGAGTTACCGTGTAAACAGTTTGTATTTGTTTCTTAGATCTTTGTGTGTCTAAAAAGTGGCGAAAGTGGATACGATAAAATTTGTTGAAAACAAAACTTGTAAAACAATTTATTACTAATACGATCACAAAAATAAACAAATTGGGTACATAAGGAAAGTGCAAGTGTTTCATAGTATATTATAGCTTCTGATAGAGCAGTCAAATTTTGTAGAATATAGAAAAAGACGTATATTTACTAAAATTTTCAATTGCATAGATATGCAATGTACATGAATAGAAAAATACATAGGAATCATGATAAATGAGAAACATTCTTTGAATTTCAATGTCAAAGAAATTGTTAAAAAATCAAACAAAACCTTAGGATTAAGGGGAAAAAAACTTTAAACATGTAATAAAGATATAGAACTAAACTTCAACCTCCCCATGCTGAGAGCCTTAAATTCTATTTTAACAAATACATGATAGAGAAAACTTAATACAACCCTTAGATATTCATAAGGATAAAAAACACATTTTTAATTCCGTTTGCAAGTAACAACACATAAAAAGTATATATCTTCCTTTCGGGATTTCGGCACTGGAATGGGTTGCTAAGGCAAAAAGGAAAGCCAATACTTTATCATCATTTAAAATTCTAATAAGACTGCAGGACTAGACACAAACCATATAAACGCAGGGCGCAAAAATATTCTGTATAGAAGGAGCTTCTCTAACAGATTCGATAAAATAAGATGAGATGCCTGTTTTTTCAGTCTTTACGGTCTCTATATCCCAATAAATATGTAAAATTAGAATACATATAGTTTAATTATAATTTTTTTTTTACTTTCAGATATGTGTTATGGACATTTTAAATAATTGCAATAACATTATTCAAAATGGCGTTTGCGAATGTAAAATAGCTACAATTAGAGTGCTAGAGATCAAAATAACTGTTAAAGCCAATTACAGTTTAAATGGGGCTTTAATCAAAGGAACAGTCATTAGGTCAATTGATCATGAACCGGTTCGAAGTGAGGAGAGGAAGTTTCCTAAAATGTATGGTAAGCATCTTTTCCGTTTAGAGAATTTTAAGAGTGCAAAAATTATTTCTAAATAAATGTTTTTACTTATTATATAAAGCAGTGTATGTAAAGAAAGGTACATGCCAGGAAAACATTATAGAGTTTTTGGGTTTTCCCTACCATTTCAATGTTGTTACTTGAGCTTGGTGCGATGCGCATGGTATGAAAGTGTATGACGTAACAGTGTGAACGTGACGTAGTGAGAAGGCAGTTGTTGTGAGCGAGAGAAAGACTTGATAGAGGTCGGTTTGTATATGGAGGAACCTTTGACCTGCAGTACACAAGGGATACACGAGTTTTAGCGTTGCTCAGTTTTCATATGTTGGACTGAGAGTTGTTACATGTGATGTTAAGACGCATGGAGTTGTACTACGATTAATAGAGATGTACATATATTACGAGTGCAGACTCGTGTTAATAAACATTGCTGTTAGTGCAAGGTTCGTTGTGTTCAATCTATGTGCATAAGTTGGCTGTGAAGTCACGATCAGATCACCTTGAAAAAGAATCCCGACGGTACCGTTAAATTATAAAATAAAACTATGAAAAGAAATAATATTACATTTTATAAAAAAAAAATTATTTCTTAAAAAATGCAAATTTTACCTTTCATTAATAATATCGTTCACATCTAGCGATTTTAAGATAATGTCGTTTGCATTTGATTTCATATTTTTATTATGCTCTCAAGTAACAGATGTTGTCTTTGTTATAATAATAAACAATCGGTTCAATTTTAATAAATAAATGTATATATATATATATATATATATATATATATTTNAGCGTTAGGAGAATGTACGTAACAACTTCCCAAGTTTAACTCTTCTAACTTCACGGTATTTTATTATACGCTGAAAATTAATGCTTATCCAAATAGCCCAATGGGTTAATTTTCGAGACATAGTTTTATACGCACAATTCATAATTTGTGTAATTTTTTTTTTATAAAACAAATAAAACAATTGTGTTATTAATTATTAAAAAAACAAAAAAAAAGGTAGAAATTTAAATGTTTTTAATGTCATTTTGAGTCCTTAGTCAGCAGCTAACCATTTCAATTATTTCAAGCTTATTGATTTGGCTAAAAAAATCATTTAAGTCTTGGATATGACAAAAACTAAATAATTAATTTTAAAAAATAGTTTAATTTAAAAATGCAAGATATTACATTATACATTACTGGACATTGATTGATGCTTAGTTTAATGGTCTGTTTATCTAAATATGACGTGTAAATTAGTGATAGTATCCTGCAAATGGTAAACATATTATTGAATTTACTATCGTTATCTAAACAATGCTTTAGAAATGGGGATAACCCACGAACATGTAAAAGGTAATTTAACAACAATTAGTTTAATACCAACAACCAATATTGCCTTCTTGATTTTTAGCCTTATATATATATATATATATATATATAAATATATATAGGGGCGCGGTGGTCTATGTTTTAGTGACATGGACTACCGATCCGCAGCAAGAACCCGTCTTGCGGGTTCGAAACCACGGATCTGGCAAGGCCCCCTGGGCATTGTGCCAACCACACAAGCCCTTACTCGTTAGTGGTCCAAGGGATACTCATTAGCATTCTATATATATAAATTTATATATATTCGTGTGTTTGTGTGTTGTGTGCAAATAATCTATCAATGTATATATTCAACGTAACCGGAGTGAATCTTTTTGCATTAATTATTACTTAAAAAGGTTTCAAAAAGTACATATTTGGTTTCATTAAAAAGCACACTCAATTTAGATTGAACGCTTGTTCACTGAGGTTTTTTGTAGAAGCATACTATACTGTTTACTTGCATGAAGTAAAAGGGTACATTTATCTTAAAGCAGGTCAAAATACTTGTAGGAACACCAACCCCACCCTGAATGAGAATTTTAAATCATTTTTTCTCCATTGTTGTTGGGAGAGTGTGCTAAATAACTTTTGAACTTTTCGTGTCTTTACGTATACGGTAAATTTGCGAATTAGAGATAAAACGGTTTTTAATATAAAAAAACACTACATTTGGGCCCCTAGCCCCCAAGAGTTGGATTTAAAAAAATTTTTTTTTGCAATTTAGTGTCGGTAGTGTGTACTTAAAAACGTGTCAACTTTTCATGCCTCTACCTACACAGGAAATAGCAGAATTGGTGATTTTTAAATTTTACATACATTTTTTACGGAAAAAAATATTTGGGCCCCTGGACCCCAGAAAATAATAATTAAAATATATATTCGGCTGTTATAATTTGGGTAATGTACTAAACAATATCCTAAAATTTCATGCTTATGCCTACTCGGAAAATAAGAGAATTAGTAATTTTCAATTTTATATACCTCAAATAACGGGGGGGGGGGGGGAACGTTTATTTGCCCCCGGCCTCCATGAGTGGGAATTTATGGAACGATTGTCACTATTGTCAGGACAGTATGCTCAAGAATTTCCAAAAGTTTCATGATTTTGCCTAAACGGTAAATTTGAGAATTAGTGATGGATGAGTTTTATTATAAGAAAAAACTAAATTTGGGCCCTCAGTCCCCACTAAGAGGGAAGTTTAAAATTCTATTTTGCAGATTTGCGTTAGGAGAGTGTACTTCCCAAAGTTTCATTTTTCTATCTACACGGGAAATAGTAGAACTGGGGATTTTCAGTATTTATATAGCATATATTAGAAAACAAAAAGAACTACATTTGGACCCCGGGCTCCCAGTAAGTGATAATTTAAACCACTACGGGAATTCTACTCAGCAATTCCGACGGTGTAATTGCTTCCACCTAATCAGAATTCTGATCTTTCGTGAAACGAGATTGTATTTTGTTGTCTACATTTTGTTAATATAGCCCGCTTAAGAAAAAGTACATTTGGGCCCCCGGCACCACATAGGTGAGAATTTTTTAAAGTTTTTTATTTGCCATTATTGCCACGAGAGTAATTTCGAAAATTTTCATGTTTTTACGACACGGCACATTGGAAAATTAGTGATGAATTTGTTTCTAATACAAGAAAAAACTACATTTGGGCCCCCGGCCCCCAATGAGTGGGAAGTTTGACATTCTTTTTCGCAAATTAGCGTTAGGAGAATGTACGTAACAACTTCCCAAGTTTAACTCTTCTAACTTCACGGGATATAGTAGAATTTGGGGATTTTCAGAATTTATATAGTGTATATAAGTAAAAAAACCACTACATTTGGTCCCCTGGCTCCCCATGAGTGGAGAGTTTAAAATTGTTTATTTCAAAATATCGTCGGGTTAGCTTAGTTAACAACTTACCAAAGTTGCATGCTTCTACCTATCCGTAAAATAGGATAATTAGTGATTTTCAATTTTTATATATAGTTGATATAAGGGGAAAAAACTAAATTTGGGCCCCCTGCCCCCAGAAAGAGTTAATTGAAATATATTTTTGCTCGTTACCATTGCAGAAGTGTACTAAACAATTTCCTAAAATTTCATGCTTCTGCCTCCTCGAGAAATAGAAAAATTGTTGATTTTCATTTTTTATATAGCTCAAAAAAGGAAAAAAAATGGTTGCCCCCCCCCCCCGGGCGCCTCTGAGTGTGAATTTATGGAACGAAACCTATTTAAGAACCTTCCCCATATAATTGTGTGTACGTTTACTAAATTTCACTTGACTGGGTTTTCTGGATCTTGAGTTATTAGGGAACAGACAGACAGACACACACACACAACAAATGCGTCTTTTATATATACTAGAGGCAAGTACCCGGCTTCGCACGGGTTTTAAATGAGGTTTTCTGTTGAAGCGTAATATACTGTTTATTTGCATAAAGTAAAAGGGTACATTTATCTTAAAGCAGGTCAAATACTATTGCCTATCAGAAAAGAATAGTGTCTGCAATTTTATACCATCAATCCCAGGACTCTGGCAAACCAGTTATAACTGCACAGTCGTGGTAGTGTAATTAACACTTTCCGCATTCCCAATATTCCAAACAGTAGAATTAAATACTTTCAATTTTTTTTTTATAACTTATATGAGCAAAAAACAACACTATATTACCATGGCAGTTATGTATTTCTCAACTTCCCAAAGTATCATGCTTCTACCTAAACGGGAAGTAAGAGAATTAGTAATTTTCACTTTTTGTATCGCTCATATAACGAAGAAAACTTCATTCGGCCCCGGCTCCCTTAGAGAGATAATTTAAATATGTTTTCACCTGTTACCATTGGAGATGTAAAACACAACTCATGTAAGGGAAAAAATGCATGTGGGAACACCAGTCCCACCCTGAATGAGAATTTTAAAAGAATTTTGTGTCCATTTTTGTTGGGAGGGTGTGTGCTCAATAACTTCCAAAAGTTTCATTGTTTACGTATACGGTAAATTTGAGAATTAGAGATAAGACGGCTTTTAATATAAGAAAAAACTACATTTTTGCCCCTAGCCCCCAAGAGTGGGATTTAAAAATATATTTTTTTGCGAATTAGCGTCGGTTAACTGTGCTTAACAATTTGCCAAACTTTCATGCTTCTATCTTTACGGGAAATAGCAGAATTGGTGATTTTCAATTTTTATATAGCTCATATAGGGAAAAAACATTTAGGCCCCTGGACCCCAGAAAGTAATAATAAAAATATGTTTTCGCCTGTTATAATTTGGGTAATGTATTAAACAATATCCTAAAATTTCATGCTTCTGCCTACTCGGGAAATAGGAGAATGGGTGATTTTCAATTTTTATATAGCTCATATAGGGAAAAAAACATTTGGGCCCTTGGGACCCCAGAAAGTATTAATAAAAATATCTGGCTCCCCATGAGTTGGGAGTTTACAATTGTTTATTTCAAAATATCGTCGGGTTAGCTTACTTAACAACTTGCTAAAGTTTCATGCTTCTACCTATCCGTAAAATAGTTAATTAGTGATTTTCAATTTTTATATATAGTTCATATAAGGAAAAAAACTAAATTTGGGCCCCCAGCCCCCCGAAAGACGTAATTTAAATATATTTTTGCTCGTTACCATTGCAGAAGTGTACTCAACAATTTCCTACAATTTCATGCTTCTGCCTCCTCGAGAAATAGAAAAATTGTTGATTTTAATTTTTTATATAGCTCAAATTAGGAAAAAAAGTTGTTGGGCCCCCCGGCGCCCCTGTTTAAACTACATTTTGTCCCCTAGCCCCCAAGAATGGGATTTTAAAAATTCTTTTTTGCAAATTAGCGTTGGTCGAGTGTGCTCAACAACTTGCAAAACTTTCATGCTTCTAAATACACGGGAAATAGGAGAATAGGTAATTTTCAATTTGAAAATAGCTCATATAGGGAAAAAAAACATTTGGGTTCCTGGACCCCAGAAAGAAATAATATGAATATATATTTTCGCCTGTTATATATAAACAATATCCTAAAATGTCATGCTTCTGCCTACTCGGGAAATAGGATAATTAGTTATTTTCAATTTTATATACCTCAAATAACGGAGGAAAAACGTTTTTGGGCCCCGGCCCCTAGATTTGGAATTGATGGAACGATTACCATTATTGTCGGGAGAGTATGCTCAAGAATTTCCTAAAGTTTCATGATTTCACCTAATCGGTAAATTTGAGAATTAGAGATAAGACGGCTTTTCATATAAGAAAAAACTGCATTTTGTCCCCCGGCCCCCAATGAGTGGGAAGTTTGAAATTCTTTTTCGCAAATTAGCGTTAGGAGAGTGTACTTAACAACTTCTCATTTTCATTCTTCTACCTACATGGGAAATTGTAGAATGGGTGATATTCACTATTTATATAGTGTATATAAGTTAAAAAAAACCACTACATTTGGGCCCCTGGCTCCCCATGAGTGGGGAGTTTAAAATTGTTTATTTCAAAATATCGTCGGATTAGCTTACTTAACAACTTACCAAAGTTTCATGCTTCTAACTATCCGTAAAATAGGATAATTAGTGATTTTCAGTTTTTATATAGTTCATATCAGGGAAAAAACTAAATTGGGGCCCCCAGAAAGAGGTAATTAAACTATATTTTTGCCCGTTACCATTGCAGAAGTGTATTAAACAATTTCCTAAAATTTCATACTTCTGCCTCCTCGAGAAATAGAAAAACGGTTGATTTTTATTTTTTATAAAGCTCAAATAAGGAAAAAAAGTTGTTGGCCCCCCCGGCGCCCCTGAGTGTGAATTTATGGAACGAAACCTATTTAAGAACCTTCCCCATATAATTGTGTGTACATTTACTAAATTTCACTTGACTGGGTTGTCTGGATCTTGAGTTATTAGGGAACAGACAGACAGACAGACAGACACACACACAACAAATGCGTCTTATATATATAGATATAGATATAGATTTCGATCTACATCGTAATGACATTGATGTATTATTCTTTTTTGTAAAACGTTAAAATGAATTGCATAATTTAAACCCAATTATCTGTCCGTCTTCATATATTTAAATAAATTATTTTTTATTGAGCATTAATTAGATCCACACTGTTATTTTTTATGCATCTTTAAAACCTAAACGAAACAATCAGTTGATGCTTAGAGATAAAATTTTACATTCGTGCTTGAAAAAAAAAATCGGTTTGCGTATTTAAATTTTATAATTTCATTAACCAAAAATTGTTCTGCTATTCTGAAAAATTTCACGCGTTTAGAGCATTTCGAGTGTTGTTTCCTTCAAAAGATAAAACTTCAAATGCAAATCGGGCATCCTTTTGTTTACTAGAGAAAGGAACACTTGCGTAAACATAAAAAGCAAATTAAAAGTTTAAAAGGGTCATATTTTAAAATATTTTTTAGTATTATTTAGAAATATTTACTTCAAATTCCCTACAAGAAGAAATGTAATATCCTGATGCAATGGCTGGATTTACTAAGTTGTATATACATTCTTATCTTAGATATACAGACGCTCCTTCTATGCAGAAGATAATTGCGTCCACAGACCATGATAGATGATCTGTTGGCAAGTGATGCAGCGGTCACAGGCCACGGCTATAGGGGTTCCACGCATTACCCCAGCCGCCTAACTATTGTCTAGTTAGGTACCCATTCGGAGCTGGGTGACTCGGGGACTCCTCAGGCCCCGAGAACAAATCCTCACCTTCGTGTGTGGATTCGAACTCGTGACCTTCGATATGACAGTCGAGAGCGCTACCTCTCGACCACCACGTCCCACTAATTCATCATTATATACAGTATAATTTAATCATATTTAATTATTTTTAATCATTCGTTTGTGTTCATCGATTATTTCAAAAATTATATTTACGGTTTTTCAATAATTTATAGCACTTTCTTTATTCGTATTCATCAACACAGAGTCGCGAGTTAGATTTCCGTTTAATTTGAAACAAAGTCGAAGAACTATCGTTGTTAAATATATGTCAAGGAATCAAACCTTCGATCTTTAAATAGTGACATTGTAATTTAATTGTTTTATTATTTTTTAAGCTTCCACTGACACAAATTGGACGTTAAAGATTGACAACAAAATTATACAAACCAACACGGAATCGGTAATTCATGTAGCTGCAAATAACTTGGTTGTTGAGTTCTCATGCACTAGTCGTGCAAGACCATGCTTAGCTGAAGTCGCAAGTGATGATTCAACTTTTAAATCGCTAGGGAAAGAAAAAGCAATTTACCACAGTCTGTACAGCAAGTCACAGAGCTTAACTATTATAGTTAAACACGCAGCATGTAGTCTGGATGGCACAGTAAATGAATTGAAACAGAAAATACTAATAGGCAAGTATTTAAAAAATAGTGTTTATATGATTGTCTTTTTAAATATTTATTTTTTACTTTTAATATTTGGTAAGTATATAAGTAAAACAAAGAATGGCTATTTTTTTATTATTCATTAATTAATTTCGCCTCATGATATATTTTAACAATTATTTTCTAAATAGTGTTATGCATATTACAATTCCACTTATTACTTCTCTTCCGAAAGCAGAACTAGAGCACAAAACTGAAGAAGAAAATATGTATGAAGAAACTCATTCCATTGTGACAGTGGTATCGGTAACATCTTCCTTGATGATAGTAATCGTGTTAATATTAATTTCTATTTGGTATGTTTTGCTATATTGTTTTTGGATATTTAATTTCCTTTTACATACTTATTATGATATTTAAAAGATTTTTTTTTTAAATACTTGCTTACATACCAGTCTGTAACAAATTTTTCAAAGGTTGATCTCTTTTCGTACCCTCATCAAGTACGATACGGTTGCATAAATGGAGCTCTATCTTTGTCTAAAAATTTACTCAATATAATGTGATTATTTTTTGGGTTAACATACGTTAATATAATCCCGTAGCATAAACTGATCATATTTGTGATGCAATCCCTATACTTGGTATGCTTTCTTAATTCATTGGGGTTATATACCCCATCTGACAGCCTGTTCCATAATGGAATGCATTTACAATTTGTAATATCATTTTCCGATGTAATTCCATACTTCGATGGGTTCCGATATATCAATTTTATCCGTTGCGTAATTGGTCCTTTTTTCGTCTAAAACTTTTCGGTTGGATAGTAAACCCACGTATGATCTCGTTATATAATATGATCCTTTTTCTGGTTTGAAAATCCTTGTCTTATAAGACTCCCTCTCGTCACGAAAACCATATCCATGGTGGGTACCCAATATGTGTAGCATTAAGGTATACTATCACAATACAGAAGATATTCAGTTCCTTATGGGATCCCATTCTGGTTCGTCTCGCATTTTGTTTTTTTATTCTTTTTCAGGTCGTTTCATGAAATAGTGCTAGATTTCATTAACACACAAAAGAAAGTAAACTAATTATCTACGCCTTCACTTATATTCCTTTGACCATTATATTTTTGTTGTCAAAAGTTCAATTTTACAATTTTTACTACCCCTCCAAACTACATGAATTTTAAAAAAAAAAAAAATTAAAAAATTGACATTTCTACTTCTTTTGAAAAATCAAAGTTGATACTAAAGCAAGCAAGAAAAAAATATATGTAAATCGTTCACTGTTTTAAAGAATGAAAGTCAATAATAAAAGTTAATTATATTCACTTTAAAAAAATTGAAGCAAATAAAAATATTGCCCAACAAAAATATGCCTAAGATAATAAATAAAATAAAATTTAACTCAGGAGGTTCAAAAGAAACTGTTCAAGGTCTCTAAATATTTAAAATTAATATATATTTTTATATATGATTTACCCAGAAACATCTAAACAGGAAACAAATTTAGGTTATTTGCTGATGTTTTGTATAATCTGTAGAACAATTAAATCAGAACAAGATAGCAACATTTTACAAAAATACGAAAATGAATTAATAAAATTGGAAACAAAGGAAGTGTCTCTCCACCATAAAAGTAGCAACTGGTAAGAGTAACAAAGAAAAAGAAACCAATAAATTCAAATCACAACAATTATGGAAATGATTAACGAAAACTAAAGATGCAAAATACGTAGGAGTCAGAATAAATGAAAAACTATCATGGAATCACGATGTCAAAGAAGTAATTAACAACTCAATCAAAACCTTAGGTTTAAAATTTTAAAAACAACTTTTAAAATATAATAAATATTTTTTAAAACTAAAATTCTACATCACCCTTCTGAGGCCTATGCTAGAATATGATTCTTCTAAAACATTTTTTTAAAAAAAGTTAGTCCATTCATGACTTGAGAATATTCAAAACTAACAAGAGTAACATCATTAGTACAACTATTAAACCTTTTCGTATATATATTTCAGACGCTCCTTATGAACGGAAGATTATTGCTTCATACGTATATGTGTTGTATGGTTTAGTCCTGTAATATCAATAGCTTTTTAAATAATGATAAAGTGTTTGCTTTTTATGGTTTCTTCAGGCATCCCATTCCACGCACTTGAAACTTCAAAGGATAGAAGAAGCCAGAAAACACTAGTAATTATACATGACGCGATTAATTCTAATTTTTGTATGCAACATAAAGAAAAGGTAATACAACCCTGAGATAGACATGTGATTAAAAACACATTTCTTATTCTGGAGAGAAAAACAAATGCATCCACGTTTCCTTTCTACCTGTCCGGAAATAGTGTATGGATGAGTTGCCCGAGGAAACAAGGAAAGCCAACACTTTATCATCATTTACAAATATAAAAAGAGTGCAACACTAGACAAAAACCATAGATACGCTTAGAACGCAAAAAAATATTCTGTAAAGAATGAGCGCCTGTAACTTACTAGATAAGATAATAATAAAATTTAGAATTTTCTGCAAAAAAATATGTATGTACCAAATGAAGCTAAGAAAAAAGGCCACTGTTTATTCATAGTATATAAAAAATAGGTATCATTTTTTAAAAAAAAATCATTATAATGCGTTCAAATATAATGTGTATCTAGCAAAAACGTTACAATTTACTCACCAGCTTTCACCCCAAAAGCCATGACTTTGAACTTTGACCATAATTTAATTTATTAGTAATCAAATAATTGTTTAAAGATTTTGTAAGATATTTTTACAAAGCTTAAGAAAGGACATGAAGTTGCATCCCCTGCCACCTAAGTTGTGTATATATGAGTTGAATTCACAATAGTACAAATAATATGCCCATAACGGTGCAGAATTCCTTTTTGATCTAAATAAAACAATCCAATGAGTAGATAGCTTTTTAAAATAAAAACTATGCAAAGATTAATGGAATATGTACAGAATGATTTACAAGAATTGAGTATCTAATGTTGGATATAAAATCCGTAATAGGAATTAATGAAGGGAGGTCGCAAAGACCACCATAGTCCTACATTGTCTGTAGAGCAAAGGGATGAATTGATGACTGTGATAACTGTATATTGTGTCAATTTCGGTTAATACTTTGTTCACCGCTGAGGAAAAAAACAATTTTTAAAAAAAATATTAATTGACCAATTTTAGTCAAATTCTATAAAGTTGACGATTGGCCTGAGATAGAAATGTGTATATATAGTCTGATTAAGTGGGCAGCTGATTAAAATAAAGACATGGGCCCTATTTGATCTTAGACTAAATTAAGGGCCCCACATTATTACATTTTGGTAGTAAGTATAGCCTCGTCAGGACGACCCAATATGCGGCTGCATACGCGCTCGTTCACCTCCGGTTAGTGGGGTTTGGGATTAGGTTTAGTGATATATTTTAGAGATTGTTTGAATGCACATTTAGAATCGGAGGTTCAATGAAACGCGCAGTGAATATCTACTTGTAACTCTTCAATTTTATAAACATCATTGTGTAAACAATGTTACTAAGAATAACAATAACCGGAAGTGGACGAGCGCATATGCAGCCGCATATTGGGTCGTCCTGACGAGGCGATACTCACTACCTTACATTTTATAATTAAGAAGCAGTACTAGCAGTTTGAATTTAAGCCAGAGTTAGGATTAGGGGCCTCATGCAATCTTACTCCACCATTGATATACAGCTTTTATTTAAAAATAAATATTTCTTGCCCCGGTGCCCACAGTGCCCAATGATTGGCTGATACATGTCGAATTCAATGCATTGTCGTCATGTGTTTTAGTACATCGAGTTTGGTGTAGATCTATATCTATTATGATCTTCGACTACAAAGCCAGACTGTTAGGGGTATGAGAATCACTGTTTGTTAAAGTGATATTCTGCCTGGTCACAAGCTCAGGTTGTTGATGTTTTGTAAATGAGAATCATCTGGGGTAGTGGATCAGTCCATGCAAGGTCAGTCCAGGCCCATGGGGGGATAACTCGGGTGTGTCTCGGTGGGTGAAGTCAAGTCGAAGTTAATGTGCATGGAGCACAGAAGTAGAATTGACACAGAAAGTTGAGGTGTGTTGTAGGAGAGGCAGGCTAGAAAAGGCAAGGGAAAGGAGCGGACGTGAAATGCTCTTGGTCTGTGGGTTGGACTGAAGGCATGAGATATGGTAGCGCTTGGTACAGTTGTACATATAATGTGACAAGTTGATAATCATGACAATAAAGATTGTTTTAGTAAAAGGACTTGCGTTCAATTACTGTACGCCATTTGGTGTGTAAGCCTAAGATCTTCACCCCTAGACAACGGTACCTGAAACAGACATATACATTTTTATCTTCGGAATATGAAATACATAAGAAACAATGCAAATGTCCCCCTACCTTCTAACAATGTTGTAAATCAATTATAAGCACTTCTCGGTTTTGATTTTTATTTTTTTTTATTTTGGAAATATTTACCAACATAGGCTTAGTTTTTACATTCCTTGTTAAAATATATAAAAACATAAGTCCACAAAAAACTCATTACCGGTCCCTGAAGGTAAGATGGCATTTTCTCCTCCTGTGCCCGCCGCCTTTACAAATGCTCCTCTCTCTTTACTCAGAGGTTTGAGGCCGGTTTTCGAATAAGTATAAACATTATCTCATTTGATCGCAAAACAAATATGGAGAATGTTATGCTAATCTCTAAATAATAATTTTTCACATATGTGATTATATTTACTTTCTTTTATGGAATATTATTTACCAGGAAACGAAAGCTTGTAGCACATATACAAATATTGTCAAAATGAGAATGAATCATACATGTGAATATGAAATTTTACATACATATAAATGTTTGTGTGTTTGTATGTTTCTTTGGGTGTTTGTATAAAATTTTAAGATTTAAATCTATGAAATTTTATTTATTAAATTGCAGGATGATGCACACAAGGCGAAAAAGATTTGCAAAGGTATTGATATTCGTATATTTTTTAAATAATAGCTAAACTTTGTGAAAGTTCTAATAAATAAGTAAAATACCGTATGTTTTTATCATTTAGGAAAATCTGCAAAAAACTTGTCAAAAATATTTAAAAAAAAAAAAAATCAGCTAAAGTCTTTATTTTAAGACTATTTATGAACTTCAGAAATAGATTCTAGAAGCTATTAGGTGTATGATGTTTTTAACTTTTTTTTCTGAATTGTTGTATAGACTCTGTATATTCTTTAAAAAAAAAAAATTGCCAACAATTACGTATGATTATTTTTCACTTCCTTATTACGTCACCCATAAAGCATGTGAAATGATTCGTTACAGACGATTGTTTTAAATAATGCGTAAATTGATATACAATTATAAACATGCAAAAATCTTTTTATAAAATTCCAATTATTTTTGTTTTCTTTTCTTGTAGAAAAAAAAAATATTTTATTTTTTATTACAATTATTATAAATATGTTTTAACTTAAAAATAATACAGATTTCTATATTTTTTCTTAGCATGATGTATGTTTTGTATTTATGATTTTATTCCTTTAAAACATCGCTTAGTTAGGAAAACACTCCTGGATTGTAGCACATGGAAAAGAAACGGCTGTTCAAACGGAAATTGAAGGTAATGACATATTTTTGTTGTTTACATTTTGATTAAAATTTACTTAAATTTGTTTAAATAATTTTTTTTATTATAAACAAACAAACAAAATTATCTTGTTTGCGAATATAGATATAGTCTGCAGGCTAGTCGGTTAATCACACAAAACCCATTAAAAATCGTGGAAATATACACACCCAAAAAAAAAACAATTCAATAATGGAGAAAAATTTCACAACAAAACTAACGTCAAACCGAATTAATACATCCTGGTTCAAATCTTATTTAAATTAACCATGCAAACGGAAATAAAAAGTATTATAAACAATTTAGGCTACCAATTTTAAAATGATACAATAATATTTTTTTTTAAATTAAATAATAGACAAAATTTAAGATTATATACATTAAGTAATCAATAAAGAGAAAAAAACAACGTATAGTTCTATATTATATCTATTTAAAAAAACCTACAAAGATAGCATCACTGTAATGTAAAAATATTCTGAACACATAGATCTATTTCGCAACATAAATTCGGCCTCATGAGACAATGAAATTAGTATCGTATCTTATCTTATCTGTTATAGACGCTTCTTTTACAGAAAAGAGTATAGCTTCCCCCGCTTATCCTTTGTTGGTGCTTAGTTCTGCATTCTTATTAGAGTTTTAAATGTTCATAACGAGTTGGGTTTCCTGATTTCTTCAGGCAACCCATTTTCAAGCCCTACATCCTGACAGGAAAAAAAGAAAGTACAGGTTGTTTTTTTTTAATTTTGCTTACGGTATAAGAAAGGTGTTTTTGTTCATTTGTCTATCTGACGGTTGCATTTAGTTTTTGTGCTGTCTTTCTAAATTAGAATTAATTGCATTTTGTATAATTACTAATTTACTATTTGATCTTTTATTCCCTAGTGTTTCAAGGTTTAATGATATCGTTCTTGTCATTTTTGAATGTTTTCCTGTATTGAATCTAGAATCTAGAAGCTTTTTAAGAATTTTTTCCAGTTTATCCACTGTTTTTTAAAACATTTTTGTGGATTGTTAACATACAAATGATGCATATTCTAGTATAGTTCTCATGAAGGTGAAGTATAAATTTTGTTAAATATTATTAATACATTTTTAAAAGTTTCTATTAATGAATTGAAATGAAATTGGAAGCAATATGTAACATAACTTTAGACGAGATAGGTAAACATGCTCTTCTAAAAACGAATCTATACTAATAAAAGGGAAAGCCCTCACTCACTCACTGACTGACTCACTGATTCATCACTAATTCTTCAACTTCCCGTGTAGGAAGAATCATACAAATTTGGGAAGTTGTTGGATACCCTCTGACTACGAAAATTTGCGAAAAAGAATTTTGAAAATCAAATTCATGTGGGGCCGGGGGCCCAAAAACTTTATTTGCTTACATCGATAAATCTCAGACTTCCCGTGTAGGTAGAAGCATGAAACTTTTGGAAGTTGCTGAGTACCTACTGTGGACAAAGTTTGGCAAAAATGTTTTTTTAAATATATCTCTCAAGTGAAGCCGGTTGCCAAAAATGATTGTTTCCTAATACTGGTTTTATAAAAATTAAAAATCACCGATTTTCCTATTTCCCGTGTACTTAGAACCATAAAACTTTGGGAAGATTGGCGATGAAGAACTTTTAAAATCTCGCTCATATGTTGCCGGGGGCCCAAAAGCTTTTTTTTTCATTCATCACCAATTCTCCAATTTCCCATGTAGGTAGAAGCATGAAACTTTCGGAAGTTGTTGGGTAACCACTAATGACGAAAGTTGGCAATAAACATTTTTAAAAATCTCGCTTATGTGCGGCCGAGGGCCAACAAAAAATTTTGATAATAATATTTGTTCTATAAAAATTGAAATTTACTGATTTTCCTATTTCCCCAGTAGGTATTTCCATGTAGGTAGAAGCGTGAATTTTTGGGAAATTGTTGGGTACACTCTCAGGACGAACATTGGCGAAAAAGAATTTTAAAAATCTCGCTCATGTGGGGCCGGGCGCCCAAAAACTTTTTTTCTACATCACTAAATCTCCGACTTCCCATGTAGGTAGAAGCATAAAACTTTGAGAAGTTGCTGAGTACCCACTGTGGACAAAATTTGGCAAAAAAATTTTTTAAAAATATTTTTTAAGTTGGGCGGGGACCACAAAAGATTGTTTCATTGTATGGGCTTTATAAAAATTGAAAATCACCAATTTTCCTATTTCCCGTGTAGACTGAAGCATGAAACTTTTGGAAGTTGTTGGGTACCCTCTGACTACGAAAATTTGTGAAAAAAAATTTTGAAAATCTAACTCATGTGTGGCCGGGGGCCCAAAAATAGTTTTTCCTGCATCATGAATTCTCCAACTTCCCGTGTAGGTTGAAGCATGAAACTTTAAAAAGTTGTTTGGAACTCTGTTTCGACAAAAATTGGCGAAAAAGACTTTTGAAATTCACACTCTTTTGGCAGGGGCTCCAAAAATTTTTTTGTCCTTATATAAGCTATATGCCAATTGAAATTCAATAATTCTTCTATTTCCCGTGTAGGTAGAAGCATAAAAACATAAGAAATGTTTTGAGTACATGCTTCCGATGATAATTGGCAAAAAAAGAATCTTACATTTTTCACTCATGGGGGCTGGGGCCCCGAATACGATTTTTTCATTAACTGAGCTATATAAACATTGAATATCACCAATTCCCCTATTTTCCGAGTAGGAAGACTCATCAAATGTGGGGGAGTTAATAAGTACACTTTAACGATGCTAGCAGGTGAAATAATTTTTTTTTTTAAATTTCTCTAACTGGAGGCCCAAATTTTAAAACTGAAAATCACTAATTCTTCCTATTCCCATGTAGGTGGAGAGCATTAAACCTTAGGAAGTTTTTGAATTCAATCTCCCGATGATAATTCGTGAAAAAGAATGTTAAGTGCCAACTCATAGAAGAATGGGAGCCCAAAAATAATGAGACCCAATAAAAATATTTTCCCTTTGTATGAGCGATTTACAAATTGCAAATCATTTATTCTCCTATTTCGCGTAAAGTTTGAAACATGAAACTTTGTAAATATTTTGAGTACATGCATCCGATGATAATCGGCAAAAGAGAATAATATATTTCTAACTAATGGAAATATTTTTTCCTTTATAAGAGCTATATAAAAATTTAAAATCACTAATTCTCCTATTTCCCATATGGGTAGAAGAATGAAACTTTTGAATTTATTTTAGTACAAGCTCACGACTATTGGCAAAAAGGAAAGTTAGAATTCCCTCTAATTGGGTACCGGGGGCCCAAATATATTTTTCTCATATTAAAAACCGACTTATCACAAATTCTCCAATTTTCCGTGTAGGTAGGAGCATGAAACTTTGTGTAACTTTTAAGTACCCTCTAAGGACTAATGTTGGTGTAAAAGAATTTTGAAATACACACTCAAGGGGGCCGGGGCTCCAAAAACGTTTTTTTTCTTGTATTGAGTAGGTAGACTCATGAAACATTGGGGAATTGATAATTACTCCTTCACGATGGTAGCAGATGAAAACATATTTTAAAATATTTCTTACTAGAGGCCGGGGGGGGGGGGGGGGCAAATGTATTTTTTCCTAATATAAACTTTATTAAACGACAATAATTCCCCCATTCTCCATTTCGGTAGAAGCATGACACTTTGCGAAGTTGCTGGTACAATCTCCCAACGAAAGTTGGCGAAAGAGAATGGTAAATTTCCACTCAGAGGGGGCCGGGAGCCCAAATATATTTTTTCTCATATTTAAAACTGACTCATCACAAATTCCACAATTCATCGTATGGTAAAAACATACAATTTTAGGAAGATGTTAGGTACCCTAAAAACGACGTAAATTTGCGTAAATTAATTTTTAAATGCACACTCATGAGGGCCTTGGCACAAAAAAAAAACAACAAAAAAACGACTTGTTTTTTCCTTATACTTAATGTAAAATTTTGAAAATCAATAATTCTCCTATTTTCCGAATAGGCAAACGCCAGAAACTTTGGGAATTTTTTAACTACACTTCCACGATGGTAGCAGGTGAATAATTATTTAAAACAGCCATTACTGTGGGCTGGGGGGCTAAAATGGATTTTTTTCTATTATTAACTATATATTAAAATTAAAAATCACTAATTCACCCCTTTCCGGTAGGTTGAAGCATAAAATTATAGGAAGTTGTTGGGTACCCTTTCACGACAAAAATTAGCGTGATATTTATTTTAAATTCACTATCATTTGGACCGTGTTTTTTTCAAATATGTGCTATATACAAATTGAAAAGCACTATTTTTCCTATTTCCCAAAAAGGTAACGCATAAAACGTTGGGGATTTTTTAAATACACTTTGACGATGGCAGCAGGTGAAATGATATTTAAAATATTCCTTGGTGGGTGCTGGGGGCAAAAATATAGTTTTTTTTATGAATTCGCTTACTTATCACTAATAATCCATCTTCCCGCAGCAAAGCGCGGGCAAATTGCTAGTCTATACTAATAAAAGGGAAAGCCCTCACTTACTCACTCGTTTCCCGACTCACTCACTCATTATTCATCACTATTTCTTAAACTTCCTGTGTAGTAAGAAGCTTGAAACTTTTGAAAGCTGTTGGGTACCCTCTCACTACGAAAATTGGCGAAAAAGAATTTAAAAAATCTCGCTCATGTGGGGCCGGGGGCCCAAAAACTGTTTTTTCATCATCACTAATTCTCCAAGTTACCGTGTAGGTAGAAACATGAAACAATGGGATGTATTTGGGTACCCAATAACGACAATATCTGTTGAAAAAGAATTTTAAAAATCTCCCTCATGTGGGGCCGGGTGCCTCAAAAGTTTTTCTCTAATATGGTCACTTTAGAAATTGAAAGTTAGCAATTTTCCTATTTTCCGTGTAGGTAGAAGCATGAAACTTTGGGAAGTTATTTGGTACCCTTTAAAACTAACTCTCATGTGCGGCCGGGGGCCCAAAAACTGTTCTTAAATTCATCACTAATTTTTTTAAATTTCCGTGTAGGTAGAAGCATGAAACTTTGGAAAGTTGTTGGATGTCAAAAAACAACTAAATTGACGAATAAGATTTTTTAAAATCTAGCTGAAGTTGGGCTGGGGGCCAAACACGTTTTTTTATAATATGGGCTCTATAAAAATTGAAAATCACCAATTTTCCTATTTGCCATATGAGTAAAAATATGAAACTTTGGAAATGGTTTAAGTATACGTTTTTGGGCAAATTGGCCAAACCAAATTTTAAAACTAACTCTCATGGGGGGCCGGGAGCCTAAATGTATTTTTTCTTACATTAAAAAACCGACACATCACTAAAATTCTCCACTTTTCGGTGTAGGTAGGAACATGGAATTTTGGGAAGTTTTTTAAAACCCTCTTACGACGAAAACTGGCGAAAAAGAATTTTTATAATGTCTCTCATGTTGGGTCGGAGACCCACAAAATTTTTGTTCCTAATATGGGCTTAATAAAAATGGAAAATCACAAATTTTCTTATTTCCCGTGTGGGTAGAAGCATGAAACATTGGAAATTTTTTTGAATACATGTTTCTTACGATTATTTTGACCAACACAAAATATTAAAATTTCCTACTCATGGAGGCCGGGGCCCCAAAAAACTTTTTTCTTAATATGAGCTATACAAATATTGAAAATCACTAATTCTCCTTTTTCCTGTATAGGTAGATGATTGAAACTGTGTACAAAATATTGAGCTCACGCTCCCAACGAAATTTTGCAAAACATAATGTAAAACTCCCGCTCATGGGTGTCCGGGGGCCCAAATATAGTTTTTGTTATATTAAAAGTCGACTCATCACTAATCGTCCACATTTTTCCGAGTAGGTTGGAGCATGAAACTTTGGAAAAAAAATTATGTAACCTCTCACAACGAAAGTTGTTGTAAAGTATTTTTGAAATACACACTCATGAGGGCTGGGACCCCAAAAAACGTTTTTTCTCTTATGTGAGCTATATAAAAATTTAAAATCAATCATTCTCTTAGTTACTGAATAAGTAAAGGCGTGCAAAGTTTGGGGGTAGTTAAACACACTTCCATGATGGTAGCAGGTGAAAACATATTTAAAATATCCCTTACTGGGGACCTGGGGCCCAAGTATAGTTTTTATATCACTCACTCATCAATCATTACTAATTCTCTAACTTCCGGTGTAGGCAGGAGCATTAAAATGACTTTTAATGAAGTTACACATCATGTTCCTACAGGAATATTATAACTGCCCAAATACTTACTTTTGTTTTGTATTTAAATAGATATTTATTAATGTGTTACAACAGAAAAAGATTCATCAATTTAAAAAAAAGTACATTTTCAAATCTTAACATAAAATAGTCTTTTAAAGGTAAAAGTAATTAAAACTGTTTAAATTCACCAACATTAAGAACAATTATTTTTTGTCGTACATTGAATAAGACATTTGAAAATTGTATTATTTTAAAATTTCCCAGTAAACTCCTGCCATGTTAACAGACTTAAATGCATTTACTTTATCAGTAACTGGGGACCAGAGGTCCAAATGTAGTTTATGTATTTTATTATAACTGATCATCACTTATTCTGTAATTGTCAGTTACTTTTTTTTTTTTTCACTGGACCACGAAAGACAGACAACAAACACGGTGAATTTAATATATTTAGAAAATCGATCACGATCTAGATTAAATTTTAATATCAATTTGTTTTTTGAATTGGTATAACGCAGGTTTTCAACGCCAACTAAAAACCTAATTCACCGGAGCAAATGCGCGGGTAAATTGCTAGTTTAAAATAAACAAAACTAATGTTCATGGTAATGTGTCTGCGAGGTTATTAAAAAAAAAATAATGAAGAACATTTATTAATGAACTGACCTCAATCTTCGTGGTTAATTTTTAATTAAGGAAGTCATCTAACGTAGCTCCCCTATTTCAATAAATTAACATAAAACCATGGTAATAAAAGACCTCTACAACTTACTGTATCACCTGTAAATTATTATTTAATTAACATAATATATGGTATAAAAGTTTGGAGAAAAAAATCACATGAGACACAATTAATTGGTATAACATACTTTCAATCAAAAGGCTGAAACCATAATAATCAAGTAGTTAATTATTATTAGATTTATCAAAAGCTTCCATAAGTCCTAGACCCATGATGTATATATGTTTTTTGTATGTCCTGACCTGCCATTTGTGCATCAACACTCTGTTACTCGATCCGTTAAAAAAAACCCGTTGAAACTACCAAAAAATATTGCTAATCGAGAGATAACACTGGCGCAGGCAACGGCCGCCATTGCCGGAAGTCGAATACATTGCTTTTCAAGCATTTAAGAGTTTTTACTTTCTGTTTTTTAGTTGTTGACGTCATTAGAATATGTTTAAAAGTTTAGAGAGTTTTACGTCATCATTTGTGGTGACTTCAATCAAGATCTTAGCAGCCCATCCATAGAAGATAGCTATTTTAGTACATGTAAAACTAATGTGAAGTAGAGTTTTAGTTTTATTTTCTAATTAGATATGCAATTTTACAAAATAATTGTTTTTTTTAAGCATAATAATTTGTTAACTTTTTTAATTAGTCGCTAGATGACCCGGCATGTATCGCAACGATCTCAATAATAATGAATAAATTTAAGAAACAAATGAGTGATGTTTTAAAAAAACATTTCTACCAGAAATCTACGCCGAAGTGTGCAAATTAAAAAAAAAAAGTTTAATAGCAAAGAATAACGAACAGATAAATAAATTTATAATTTAAAATCTTAATTTTTTATTTAAAAACGATATTAAGGGGAATGGCTTAAAACTGAAAGATAATTTAATTTCTAAAATTATTCTCATGGACTCAAGCTATATTATCTCAATATCATGTAACATTAAAAAGGGAATGAAATTATTAAAATGGGAATTAAAAAGCATTTAAGGCTCCATGCCCTGATGGTATGAACATTAGAAGATCAAGGCCATATAGTAATTAAAAAGAGTGATGCGTTTTATGTACTAAGATTGGCAAAATCAAATACTTTTTTCAGCTACTAAAGCTTACACAATAGTTCTAATATAGCTAATATAAGAAAAAAGACATCTAGGGACCCATATAGCCATTCGTTGCAAGTTGTCAATTAATAAAATCTGTTAATTTTAATTTTGTTTCATCATGTATCAAGATCGTTAAATAATTGAATGGGGAAAAAGATTAAACTTATACGAAAAAAGAAATTAAATTGAAGGAAAAAAATAGAAGTCCATGCCCTGTTGCATTTTTATATGGCATGGGCTACCAAGTTTTTATATACTAATTTATGTAAAGATCCATTAATGTGTTGTATATATGTTGGTCGTATGAGGAAAAAAAGTATGTGTAAGATGTAAAAATTAGGACACCTGTTCATTTCAGTCTGCATATATTGGATATATTTGCATTTATTTGTCAAGATCGTTTATATTTGAAAGGGAAATAAAATCTTAAACCTTTAAAGAAAAGTGCATTTTTGAACCCCAGCCCTGAAGGAAACAGGAGTTCAGCTTGATGTATTATTTAATAAATGTAGTCAGGTATTTTTATAAACAGTGTTTGGTTTATATCCATCAAATTACTTAGTATCTAAGGTTTTAACTAATTTTTGTATAGCTCACTTAAGCAAAAAATTTAACATTAGGCCTCCAGCGCCCTATGAGGGGTAAAATAGCTTTTTGTTACCAGTTACCTTTCCGGGAGTGCACTTGGCAGTGTCCAAAAATTTTATTACGATCGAATGCATGGTTTATTAAGGGCATGCAGACACACAAACAAAGACATACTTTGATTTATATATATATATATAAATCAACAAAACATAAAATCAAGGGCAACCTGCCTCCATTGGTGCAAGATATAAATTTTGAAAAATTTCTTTATTTTATTTTGGATAATATTGAAAATTTTGTCGATATTTGTCGAAACCATAGAAGAGAATGGGTAATAAAAATGTAAACGGCCCGAAAGTATGAAGATTAGAGACTTAATGTCCTACATCATTTTAATATGAGCTATAAAGTTATTATACATCTAGTTTAGTTCAGATCCATTCATTTTCCCAATCTTTAAAGCTTACATACTTCATATACATCTCATATCGTTGAAAACAAAATTAAAGACCCATAGGCCAAATCGGTGCCAGAAATTAACTTTAAAATACCTGTTTAATTCTTTCAAATTCATAATAGATATATTTTAAATATCTTTCAAGATTATGTCAAATCAAATTTTGAATTAATTCTTAAATGCTTATGAAAACAAAGATTGCAGGCCATAGTTGCCAAAGTAGGGACATTATTAATTCAACGCTGTATGGTATTTTAAAATTATCTTTCAAGTATGTAATACCACGTTTGGTCAAGATCCATTCATTTTCTAAGAAGTTAAAAGTTAAACGTATGTTTATCTTGCTCATATCAGGAAAAAACATGTTCTCCCCACCCCCCATCAGCCATGAGGGTCCCTGTCAATTTTCAATTTATTTTTCACAAAAACCCGTCCTGGCAGCATACACAAAAAATTTGAAAGTTTCAACGTGATCGAATTAGTTGTTTAGTCAGCTGTAACGGATATACACATACATATATTTATTCATACCTACATAAATACAAACTTAAATACTTACGTACGTACATATAGACATACATACATACATACTTTTTATTTTTATAATTATAAAGGTTGGCAAGCTCAATTAATTTTCTCAGGAACTTACTCTTACACTAACTTTTATGAAGTTAGTATACGGGAAAAAATTACATTTCGGGACACCTGGTCACGTTCTATTTAACGTGTCGATTAAAAAGATGTTCTTTTTAAATCAGTTTCGTCTTGGATATATTCTCCAGATCTTTAAAAATTGAATGTGGAAAATAATTTAAACATATGCAAAATAAAAAAAAAAAAAAAAACATTTTGGGACCCGGCCCCGAAGTTATGGTCAATAGGAGTTCAGTGTCCTATAATATGTTAACATCGGCTATCAAAGTTTGTATATACAAAGTTTGGTTAAGATAAATTAATTTACTCAGCAGCTAGCAATAAAAAATAATTTTATGTATAACAAATTACCAAAAATAAAATTAAGGGCCCTCGGTACTAGAAATTAAGTTTAATATCATGATTATTTCAATCTAAATAATAATAAAAACATTTTTCTATATATTTTTTTTAAGGTAGTGTAAGATCATAAAAGAAAATAAAGCACCCGGCCGAAAAGAAATGGCTTTAAGAAGTACAAAACCATATGGTGTTTTAATATGGGCTATAAAGAATGAAAGCTCTATGTTTGGTCAAGATCCATTCATTTTCCAAGTAACTTTGTTTAAAATAATGTTATATAGCTTTGACAACAATAATTTTCGACCCCGGCACCTAATAAGTGTCAATATTTTAGAAAAAATATTGTTTTCACAAAGCCATCATGGAAGCATACTAAGAAAATCATGTTAAGCCTGGTGCCTTTTTGGACTCAGGACGTGTTAGCGCATTTTCGTATTATGTATTAGTACTTTTGTTAGATATCAGTATTGTAATTATCAGTAATCGTGTTTAGATTTTAGACATATTTTTATGAATTTTCTTGTGTAATGAATATACCTGAAATTTTTTTTATTTAAAAGTCATTCCTTGACATTTTAATTTCTTTTTTTTTCCTCTTTAATCTAACTACAAGTGGTTTGTGGTCACTGAAATAGGACTCATAAATGAAACATTCTAAATTGTAATCAGCTAATCGCCCAAATACTCCGTCAATTGTTGTTTAATAGATAGTGGTTTTCTAATCTTGGTGAAAATAGTTGAATGTTGAAGCGTGTTTCGAAACAGATTTCAATTTCTTCCCCTCGGCCGCTAAGATCTTGATTGAAGTCACCACAAATAATGACGTAAAACTCTCTAAACTTTTACACATATTCTAATGACGTCAACAAAAAAAAAACTTTTGATAATACTAAGACTTCCGGCAATGGCGGCCGTTGCCTGCGCCAGTGTTATCTCTCGATTCGCAATGTTTTTTTGGTATTTTAACAGGGTTTTTTAACAGATCGAGTAACTGAGTGTTGATGCACAAATGGCATGTCAGAACATACAAAAAACATATATACATCATGGGTCTAGGACTTATGGTTGCTGAGATCTAGGGTGATGACAGACGGACGGATAAAACGGGTGCAATAGCTCATTCGACTTCTCGAAAATGCGCTAAAAACAGCACACAATATCCTCAGTGTTGGCGAAAAGTGACACCAATTATTTTTTTTCCGACAATTTCTTTGAATATACAATAAATCACATTTATATACATTCCCCTAATCTGCTTGTGTTTTCTGTGTCAAGATGATGAATTTCATGGTACAATAAAATTGACGTTTTGTTAAAAATATACGTAGGCAAATATTCCCACATGCTTCTTAAAAAAATAATAGATTTGTGATAAATATTTGGAAAGATTACTTTAAAATATTCTAGTTAAAGTGTTACATAAATTTATAATTTAAACTGAATAATTTAGAAATGCTTCCCCGTCCAGCAAACCAGACAGCAAAACTTAATAATCCATACACACATCGTATACAATTTTTTAAAAAAAAATCTAGTTTAATTAGTTTTTACTTTTGGACCTGGATAATTGCAATACATTTACAGACCATTAATATTGACAGTCTAAATTATCATAGATGTTTGTAGTTTTTTATATTTTTATTTATAGAAAAAGAGGTGATTTTCGTTATCTAATCTTTTAAAATTGTGTATATTCTTTTTTTTTAAATTTAGGTGTCGACTTGTTTAAATCTGTAAGTATTGAGGTTTTTGTTTTAAAGAAAATTTGTTAAGAAATATGTCAGTGTATAGCCTAAAAAATAATTATCAACAATTTTGAAGTGTTTTATTAAAAGATACATTTGCATCATATTAGAAGTTTATGAAATGTATTTAACGTTTTAATACATTTAAATAATTCTTATAATTTATTGGATACGAATAATTTTACATTGGTTAAGGTGCTTGAAGTATTTTATGATCTTTAAAAATATTAACAGACTGCCACTAGCCCTGATGATGTTTCTTTTAAAAATGTTAAAACTACTAAATTTGGATTACGACAAGATTTCGCCATAATATCAATTGACGAATCCATTGCATCAGTTCATCCTATGGGTATGTACCCATATTAGAAACAATGAAATTAGAAATTTAACATTAAAATATGTATAGCTAAAACTTCGAAAGATCGAATGATTTATTATACAAAAAATATAAAACAAATTTATTGAAGTCAATAATATATATTTTGTAATTATAGGTTTTTAGGGAAAAAAAGATAAATTAAAAAATATGCAATCTAAAATAATGATTTATTATGATTTAACAAGAAAGCAAAATAATATGTTTTGCAATTGTTGAGATAATGCTGATTGAAAAGTCTTGTTAGCCTTATATTTTATTTTGTATTATTTTTTTAAAAGGATGGGAAATGATATATTTAATTAATCATATCAACTTTCTTACTGTACTCTATTTAGGTTCTGATTCTTCTGAATTTGAAAACACAAAGAAAGAGGTACAGATTTCAAAATTTTATATAATATTTCTTTCAGAAATTAACATATANATATATATATATATCTACATCTACCTTATGCCAAATGTGTGTATACGTAATAATTATTATTTCTGTAATAAGTTTACAATTTACATAACAATAATATAAGTTAAGGTTATTTTAAAAAAATAACGAATTGGATGATTTACATATATGTTTACCAATAGACAGACAGACTGGAGGACGACGGACGGATGTATGGATGAGTTGATGGATGAATTGATGGATCGATCAGTATATATTTTGTAAGAAATTATATAACAATACTAAACTAATCTAAATATTTAATACTTCTTTCTTTATTTTCTTATTAGCTTACTCTTCCTTTTTTTGAAAGTGACAAAGAAGTTAAACAAGGAAAAAGTATCATCAACGAACAACAATTACTAAACATGAAAACAGAAGATGAGAAGAGTTTGTCTGTTGCTAGTTGTACATCACTGGTAAAAGACGATAGTTTAACAAATACAAGAGAAGAACAGCCTTTATATTATTCTTCTGACAAATTATTGAATGTAAACATTAAAACTAGAAATAAAGGACTGCCTTTAGAGATTCGTGAAGATTCGGACATTTCATGTGAAAATCACAGTTTAATTACAGGAATTAAAAATAGAAAAGTTGTTGAATCCATCATCTCTGAAAGTGATGAAGAATTAAGTCATTCTAAGCATACCCGAGACATGTATGATGATTCTTTGGAAAGATACAAACCATTATATAAAACATATGATGAAATTACAAAACTTTTAATGAAAAATATTAACAATGATTCAAAAAAAATAAATATGAAAAGAATCCTAATGATTGATAGCGAGCATGATCTGTCACTAGGCAATAAACTTCTTACAAAAATAAGAGATACTCTATTAAATGATAACATAGACACGAAAGCTGAGTAATTTTTTTATGCTAAAAATAGTCTTCTTCTGTATTGCTATTATTTAAAATTAAGCGAAGTAAAATATAATTTCTCTTAAATTGTTATATTGATAACAAAATTAATTTTACTTGTATGTGCATATCTTTCCTGTATATTTGATATACAAATATATCAGTTAAATTATCTATAATTGACATTAATTTTTTTAAAGACTAAAAAAATATAGCTTATTTACCAGATTTATCGAATGCACCCTTTCTTTACAAGTAAAAATGTTTAATTTTTTTTTTTTACGCCACATTGAAAATTTAGCCTACATCGCTGTCTGAAACTGTAATTTTGTATCCTTATTAACAGGATTTTTTTTTTACTTTAAACATAATATTTTTAAATAAGGTGGTGTTTTGCTTGTTTTCTTAAGACTTTATAATATCGTTTACTTACATATTTAAAAAAAAATAAACTAATAACAAATATGACCAAACTGCTTACTTGATTTTTCTCACTTTATAGGCATATGTAAATAAAATTATATTGCTCTTTGTAGTGTTAAAAACATGACAAGAGAAATTTAGAATGATCTAGAATTGAGGATTGGATTTTGAAATCTTCTATATTTTTTTTACTCTAAAATTGTGGAATTTGTTTAAAGAAGAATATTAAACGAGGTTAAAATGTTAAATAGAAATGCATGTAACACAATATTTTATTGCATTAATTTTTCTAAATAACGTATTATGAAAGAATTAAATACTTTTTGTTTTTTAAATTTTTTATATTTAAATTTATTATAAGTAAACACTTTTTTATTATTAAAATTGAATATTAAAGCTACATTGTTATGTATTATGTTCAGAAAGATGCAAACATATGTTTGAATCTTTTTTTCATAATTGAATTCAGTGTTAGACAGTAGTTTATATGCTGTGTGGTATTAAAAATTTCTAAATAGCTTTTTTTAAAAAGTTCTTAGGACATGGATATATCGTTATCGATATAATCTAAAAGACACATTTTTAAGTCTAAATTCCAACAATTACTCCTAAAATACCCAAAAAAACCCTAAAGACAGTTAAGTGTATCTAAAATCAAAAGGATCTCTCCCTTTTAACAACTGTATGTTTACAAAAAAATATGTTTGGTCTTTGAGGTGCCGCGGGACTACCGGGCGAGTCCATTTGGCCAGAGCCGCTGGGCTTACGGGCGAGTCCAGGTGGCTGGAGGTGCGAACTGCTCGCTTGAATTATGAAGCTTTGAAGACGAAAACTGACCACGGGCAAATAATCTAGCCCAGGTGTCAGGTATGGCAGACCGAGATACTCGGCCGTAAGTGAAATGAAGGAGCCGACATGGAGAGCGGGTCAGAGACAAGGAAAGGGGGGATTACTGACCATGACGGGGTACACCCACCTACCCCCGTCTTATCTAAGGGGAGGTACAATTTGATTGACATTTGACTTTCGGACAGCGAAGTCTAAGGGGTGGAGCCTGGAATGGACGAAGGCTCGGACTGAGACTCACATAGATAGACACGCAGGGTGAGAGAGGAGTTATGAAGTAGGAGGCAGAGGTAGACAGGCGCATGTGTTAGAGAGATGCACGAATAATGAAGGTACAGAAGTTAAGTGATTAAAAGTAATGAAGTGTACATTCTGCCTTGGTGTTCAGTGTTTTAAGAATATTTAACAAAATGTGTGAAGAGTAGAATAGCAGTGAGAGTATATAAAAATAGATAATCATATAACAACTAGGGGATCTTCACAATATATATATATATATAATATAGGCTGATCTCCAAAATACCAGAATATGACAAGACTAAAAATGTGAGAAACATTGTTTGATTTCCCCGATGCTGCTTATTGTATTTCAGCACCTTTATCTGACTCTCGGTTTACTTGCGCGCGTCTTGAGAATTTCAAAAAAAAAAAAAAAAAAACAACAAAAAAAACAAACCTTTGTTCCAGTAAAGCAAATTAATTAGATCTATATTTTTTAAACCATTGCAATTAATTTTTACCTTTATTACTTTTAACCCAATAAAATTTCAAGAAGAAAGCGTCTTAGAACAACTCGTGGCCTCACTTTTGACAAGTTTGTATTTTATGGCCCAACTCCAGATATTGAGCAACCGAAACGTGCATATTAAAGGACAAATTGGAAAGGGTGGTTACTTCAGGTAAATAAGTTATATTCTGACAGGAACAGAGGTCAATCACATCCTACTCAGAGGTGAAGTAGAGTAATTCAACACATAAACACTGGTATTACATAAGAACTACATGACTCACTGAATTAAAATATGGAATAGATTGACCGAGAAAACTACCATTTTATCAACATTAAAATTTTAATAAAAAAACAAGACTAGACAATAATCAATAATATGTGTAGGACGTAATAATCATCAGTAAATAAATTAAATAAAGTGGAACAAATAGGTAACATAACTGTAGATGTTATAGGTATACATTCACTCCTAAAAACTTTAAAATAAACAAAGCTACTTGCACATATTAATTGCATGTCAGGTTACTAAAAGAATTGAGCAATGAACTGTCCCCAATCCTTGCAGTTCTTTTTCAAGCCTCTCTAAACCAGGGCAAAGTTCCCCAAGATCGGAAATTAGCCAACGTAACTCCACTCTTTAAGAAAGGTATAAATCAGAACCCGGTAATTACAGACCTGTATCACTTACTAATTTCACCTGTAAATTACTAGAAAACATAGTTTATAGCAGAATAATTGATCACCTTGACAATTATAATGGATATACCCACATCAACATGGCTTTAGAAAAAACAGATCACGTTAAACACAATTAATAGGTCTAATTCATGAACTATTAAAGGGCTTAGACAATAATGATCAAATAGATAAAATATCACTATACTTCTCAAAGGCATTTGGCAAAGTTCACCATCTTAGTTTAATTAAAAAACTTAAATTCTTTGGAATTTCGGGTCCCTTACATTCATGAATCCAAGACTTCCATTTGGGTAGGTAGAAAACTATAATAATTAACGGATCTAACTAAATCTGCACCATTAAAGGTTATGAGTTCCACAAGGAATTTTGTTAGGTCCCTTACTACTTTTAATTTATAAAATGATTTACCCAACATCTTAACAGGAACAAACGTTAAATTATTTGCTGATGATTGTATAATATATAGAACAATTAAATCAGAATAAGACAGCATATTTTTACAATGAGAATTAGGTGCTTTAATAAAATGAGAAACTAACAGGAGTATGTATTTCCACCATGAAACGTGTCACATGCTAAGAGTACAAAAGAAAAAGAAAATAATACATTCAACAATTTCATTCACGGAAAAGAACTAACCCAAACTAAATATGCAAAATACTTAGGAGTCATAATAAATGAGAAACTATAGTAGAATTACCAGGTAATGAAATTATCAAAAAATTCAAAAACAACCTTACATTTTATAAAATTAAAGTTTAACAAATGTAATAAAGATATTAAACTAAAATGCTACCTCACCCTGGTGAGACCTATGCCTATACTAGAATATTCATCTACTGTTTGGGACCCATCCACCAAAAAAAAAATTGATAGACTAGAACAAATTCAAAAAAAGAGCTGCCAAATTCATTATTGGAGAATATTCAAAACTCACACAAGTAACACCATAAGTTAAATCATTAAACCTTGAAACACTAGAGGATATAAGAACCCAGAGAAAAATAGTAATTATACATAATGTGATGAATTATAATTTAGAAATGCAACACATAGAAAGTTTAAAACAACCCTCGGATAGACAGAAGGGTAAACAACTTTTCTTATTCTGTATGCAATAACAAATACATACACGTTTTCTTTCTTACCGTCCGAAATTCGGTAGTGGTATGGGTTGCTTGAGTGGAAACCAGAAAAGCCAACAATTTATTATCATTTAAAACTCCAATAATACAAATAAGAGTGCAGGACTAGACACAAACCATTGATAAACGTAGAGCACAATAATCTTTTGTATAAAAGGGGCGTCTTTTACAGATAAGATAAGATAAGATAAGATAAGATAAGTGTCTTTAAATGTTAAGATATGATACATATAATGAATTCTAAGTGTTTGCACGCGTTTGAAAAGCAAAAAACTTAACGACTCTCAAATTTTAAAATAATCCTTTAGTGCTTGCCTAAGTTAATAAATGTAAAATAAATTAAAAAAAAAAAATAAAAAAAAAAATAAAAAAATTAAAAAAAATGCTGATTGCAATATATTTTCATTTACCTCGTGTCGTAAAAATAAAATAAGATTTAGTATTTAAAAAACGAAAAACGAAATCATCCTTTTAAAATAAAATGTAATGCTGCTTTCATTTATCGTAAAATATTTCATAAGTATAATTTTATTTTAATTATACATCTTTGCTACTTAAGAAAAAATCAAATACAACCTTAGGTTTTATAAAAAGAAACTTTAACAAATGTAATAAAGATATTAAACTAAAATGAACTTGATTTCTCTAACAGAGCTAAAACATGAAGAGAAAGTCAAAAAATTTGATCTATCGTTTTTACTATATTTTCCCATGTTGTCAAAGGGGTATATTCTGGCCTGTGCGGTTATATTCTGGCCTAGGCGAGTTTAACCCCGGAGGTATATTCTGGCCTAGGCCAGATTATACCCGGGTATATTCTGGTCAGGGGTTTAATCTGGCCTGTTACACCGGTAAGGGATATTTTAAATATGTTTTGCACGTGCAATCATCGTTGAAATTTATTAAACAATTCCCCCCCCTCCAACGTTGCACGCCTTTACCTATTCGGAAAATAAGAGAATTATAGATTTTTAATTTTTATGTAGCTCATATCTGCGAAAAAAATGGTTTTGGGGCCTTGTCCCGGATGAGTGTTCATTTTAAAATTATTTTAAACCAACTTTCATCGTAAGAGGGTACTTAGCAATTTTCCAAAGTTTCATGCTCCTTCATACCGGAAAATTAGAAAATTGATAATTTTCAATTTGTATAGAGGCAAGCCGGGGTACCCGTCCAAATTTCGAACGGGTACCCGGGCTACCCGTTCAAAACATCGCATAATTTTCACCGTCATACAGCTATACTGTGCAACTTAGCCACCTTCCATGCCCCTTATTTCTCAGTAACCATACGGCCGTCGTCTAAAATTGACGTCACGTGATTTTAACTGATTTATACTCCCTACCCACCATTTTAACAAAAACTTAGACCCCCCTTAGAACAATCATTTGCAGCGACGCCCCCTACCCCATATTAACAGTACTTCCTTTTTGAAAATAAGCATTTGTGAAATAACTTTATTGTCAGTTAAGTTTGTATTTAATGTTAAGTTAAACTATATTAAATCGATATACGTGTAAGTTCATTACAATTTCACATTTTGATGTGATGTCTCATTTCTAAAACACACATCCCCTTCGTCACAAATGTATGATCGCCTTCTCCAAAGGTGCTAAACGTCATTTTATTTTATTAGACATTTAGTAACTAATTTATTGACTTTAAAAAAATTACAATTTTTGGGGTATTATTTTTATTTTTTTAAAATGAGGCACTCGTGGGAACGAACGCGCAAATCACAATAGAATGGAGGGGGGGAGATAAACAACGTCTACAATCGAAAATCCGATGTCGGCGTATTTCAAAGTAACTTCAATGTGTAAAGTAGAGATGTTTTTATTAACAATACCAAGCACGCCTCATTCATCTCTATGCAGTCCCGCCCCACGGCCGACGACTCACCCATTTGAAATTGTTAGTAACTGATCAATTAACTTCAAATACTGACAACCTTGTTTATCAGTTTTTCTAGGTTAACACGTGCTAATTCACATAAGAAGCACAAGCGAATGACAGGTGTGTGGGTCATATGAATGAAGGTAGAAGAGGGGGGTAGATAACCAACATTTGCTAGCATAAATCGGCGTATTTCAAAGTTACTATCATAAAAGGGATTTTTTTTTCTTTTTACTAACAAAGGCCGCTTTTATCTCTAACATCATTATTTTTTGGTAAGGACTTTTATTTTTTTATCTATATGATTCTTTTAAAGCGCCAAAAACTTTTTTGTGTTTGCGATTTCTGTTTCACGTTTAGAGAAAAAGACGTATCAAAGATGTTTCAAAGAACAATTCCCGTTGAGAGATATTTCTCCTTAGGTATAATTTACTGCATTAATTTCAAACAAACATTTTCATTAAAAAAATTATTTGGAAAAAAAAAAGCCGAATGGGAGCACAAAGTTTGGCCTCCATTATTATACACATTAAGTTACATTTTCACGGGTACCCGGGAGGAACTTTACTACCCGGGTAATCTGATGGCAACGGGTACCCGGGTCCCGGGTACCCGTTGATAGGATATATCATGAAAAAATAATTTGTTGGCCCCCGGCCCCACATGAGCAAAATTTTTTAAATTCTTTTTTAGCCCAACAAACTACTAAAATTTCATGCTCCTACCTACACGAAAAATTGGAGAATTAGTGATAAGTCAGTTTTTAACTTAAGAAAAAAATATTTCGGCCTTCGGCCCCTTAGGAGAGGGATTTTTAACACTCTTTTTGGCCAATTTTCTTTGGGAGCATGTAGCCCAAAAATTTCCAAAATTTCATGCTTCTACCTATAAGGAAAGATTTGTGACTTTAAACATTTATAATTCTCAAATATGAAAAAAAATGTTTTTGTAGCTCCGGCCCCCATGAGTGGGAAATTTAACGTTTTCTTTCTTTTTAATTATCGTCGAGAGCATGTACTAAAAAAATGTCACAGTTTCATTATTCTAACTACACGGGAAATAGGAAAATTGGTGATTTTCAATTTTTATGGAGCTCATAAAAAGCAACAAAAAAAATTGTTGGCCACCTGCATCACATAAGCGCGCTTTTAAAACTTCTTTTTAGCCAATTTTTGTCGTTATAGGAAAACCAACAACTTCCCAAAGGTTCATGATCCTACATACACGTGAAATTGCAGAATTAGTGTTGAATGAGTGAGTGAGTCAGTCAGTCAGTCAGTNACTGACTGACTGACTGACTCACTCACTCACTCACTCACTGACTCACTGATTCATCACTAATTCTCCAACTTCCCGTGTAAGTAGAATCATAAAATTTTAGGAAGTTGTTTGATACCCTTTGACCACGAAAATTGGCGTAAAAGAATTTTGAAAATCTAACTCATGTGGGGCCCCAAAAATTTTTTTTGCTTATATCACTAAATCTGCGACTTCCCGTGTAGGTAGAAGCATGAAACTTTGGGAAGTTGCTGTGTACCAACTGTTGACAAAATTTGGCAAAAAGTTTTTTAAAAATATCTCTCAAGTGGGGCCGGGGGCCCAAAAATATTGTTTCCTTATATGGGCCTTGTAAAAATTGAAAATAACCAAATTTCCTATTTCCCGAGTAGGTAGTAGCATAAAACTTTGGGAAGTTGCTGGGTAACCACTAATGACGAAGATTGGCAATGGAGATCTTTTAAAATCTCGCTCATGTGGGGCCGGGGGCCCAAAAACAGTTTTTTCCTTCATCACTATTTCTCCAATTTCCCATGTGGTAGAAGCATGAAACTTTGGAATGTTGTTTGGTAACCACTAATGACGAAAGATGGCGATAAACATTTTTAAAAATCTCGCTTATGTGCGGTCGTGGGCCCAAAAAGCTTTTTCCTTATATGTGTTCTATAACAATTGAAATTCATCAATTTTCCTATTTCCCGAGTAGGTAGAAGCATACAATTTTGGAAATTTTTAAAGTACGTGCTCCCGACGATAATTGGAGGGGGGGAGTTAAATTTGCAAATTCATGGGGGCCGAGGGCCCCAAAAATGTTTTTTTTCCTTATATGATCTATTTATACTAATAAAAGGGAAAGCCCTCACTGACTGACTGACTGACTCACTGATTCATCACTAATTCTCCAACTTCCCTAGTAAGTAGAATCATGAAATTTTAGGAAGTTGTTCGATACCCTTTGACTACGAAAATTGGCGTAAAAGAATTTTTAAAATCTAACTCATGTGGGACGGGGGCCCAAAAACTATTTTTTGCTTATATCACTAAATCTGCGACTTCACGTGTAGGTAGAAGGTGGAAATTTTTAAAGTACGTGCTCCCGACGATAATTGGAGGGGGGGGGAGTTAAATTTGCAACTCATGGGGGCCGAGGGCCCCAAAAATGTTTTTTTTCATTATATGAACTATATAAAAATTGAAAATCACTAATTCTCCTATTTCCGGTACAGGTAGAAGCATGAGACTTTGGGAAGTTGTTGGGTACACTCTCAGAACGAAATTTGGCAAAAAAATAATTGTACAAATCTTGCTCATGTGGGGCTAGGGCCCCAAAACCTTTTTTCCTTTATATGAGCTTTAAAAAATTGAAAATCACTAATTGTTCTGTTTTCCGAGTAGGTAGAAGCATGAAACATTGGGAAGTTTTGGGGTACCCTCTCACAACGAAATTTTTGAAAAAGAAATTTGAAGTTCACACTCATGGGGGCCGGGGCCCCAAAATCGTGTGTTTCTTAAATAAACAAAATACTAAATAAAAATCAATAATTCGTATATTTCCCGTGTAGGTAGAAGCATGAAATTTTTAAAATTCGTTGAGTACATCCTTCCGACGATAATGGCAAAAGAGAATGTTAAAATGTTAAAATTCGCACTTATGGGGGCTGGGGCCGCAAAAACAATTTTTTCATTATATGGGCTATATAAAAAATAAAAGGTAGACATGCAACGTTAAAGAGTTGATAAATACACTTTCACGATGCCAGCAGGTTAAATAATATTTACAATATCTCTTACTGGGGCACCGGGGGCCTAAATTTAAAAACTGAAAATCACAAATTCTCCCATAATTAAGTAGAAGCATGAAATTTTAGAAAGCTGTTGAGTACAATCTGCCAATAATAATTTGCGAAAGGGAATGTTTAAATCCCACTAAATGGGGTACGAGGGCCAAAAATTAACGGGCACCCTAAAAGTTTTTTCCCCCTTATAGGAGCTATTCACAAATTTAAATATAAAATTCTCCTATTTCCCATATAGGTAGAAGCATGAAACTTTGTAAATTTTTTAATTACTTGCTTCCGATGATAATTGGCAAAAGAGAAAGTTAAATTTCCAAACTAATGGGGGCTGGAACCCCAAAAACATTTTTTTTGTTTCATAATATGAGCTATATAAAAATTGAAAATCAATAATTCTCCTATTTGCCATATAGGTATGAGAATGAAATTTCTTAAAATTTCAGAGTACAAGCTCCCGACGAAAATTTGCAAAAAGAATGTTAAAATTCACTCAAATTTTAATTTTTTATATTAGAAAAAAGTTTTTGAGCCCCAGGCCTCCATGAGTGTGTATTTCAAAATTCTTTTACACCAACTTTCGTTGTGAGAGAGTACTTATCAATTTTCCAAAAGTTTCATACTCCTACCTACATGGAAATTTGGAGAATTGACGATGATAAGGTTTTAATATAAGAAAAACTATATTTGAGAAGGAGTTGTAACATCATGTTTAGCAAATTTACGTCGGGTGCATGTACTCAAAAAATTTCCTGTTTCATGCTTCTACCTTTACGATAAAAAGAAGTATTAGTGATTTTCAATTTTTATATGGCTCATATATTGAAAAAGATTTTGAAGCCCCGGCCCCCATGAGTAGTAAATGTAACTCTTTATTTTCAAATTATCCTAGTAAACATGTTGTCAAAACATTTCCTTAGTTTCATGCTTCTACCTACATGGGAAAAAGGTAAATTGGTTGTTTTCAATTTTTATAAAGCCATAAAAAGGCGGAACAAAAATCTTTTGGGTCCCCGGCCCCACATGAGCGAAATTTTTAAAGTTCATTTTCGCCAAATATTGTCGTGAGGGGGTAACCAACAACTTCCCAAAATTTCATGCTCCTACCTGCACGGAAAATTTGAGAATTAGTGATCAGTTGGTTTTTAATATAAGAAAAGCTATTATTGGGCTCCCGGCACCCCATGAGAGGGAATGGTTTTTTAAATGTGGCCAATTTTTGCCGAAAGCGTGTGCTTAAAACATTTCCAAAGCTTCATGCGTCTACCTTTCGGGAATTTGGAGAATTGGTGATTTTTAATTTTTTATAACTCATGTAAGGAAAAAAAACGTTTTATGGGACCCGGCCCCCATGAGTCACAATTTTTTTTTTCAAATTATCGTCGAGAGCATGTACTACAAAAATTCCAAAGTTTTATACTTCTACCTACACGGGAAATAGGAAAATTGGTTATTATCAATTTTTATAAAGACCATATAAGGAAAAAACTTTTTGGGCCCCCGGCCCCACATAAGCAAGATTTTTAAAATTATTTTTCACCAATTTTCATCGATAGTGAGTACCCATTAACTTCCCAAAGTTTCATGCTTCTACCTACTCGGGAAGTTGAAGAATTAGTGATTTAGTAAAAACATTTTTTGGCCCCCGGCCCCACATGAGCGAGATTAATTTTTTTTTTTTGCCAATTTACGTAAATGAGGGGTATACAACAACTTCCCAAAGATTAATGCTTCTACCTACACGGGAAAAAGGAGAATTAGTGATTTTCAATTTTTATATAGCTCATATAAGGAAAAAACTGTTTTGGGGCCCCAGCCCCCATGAGTGGGAAATGTAACTCTTTTTTTCCAGTTATAATTGGAAGCATGTACTTAACAAATTTCTATAGCGTCATGCTTCTAGCTACACGGTAAATGGGAAAATTGGTGATTTTCAATTTTTATATAGCCCAAATTAGGAAAAAAAATTGGGCCCCCAGCCCCACATGAGCGAGATTTTTAAAATTATTTTTCGTATTTAGAGGGTACCCAACAACATCCCAAAGTTTCATGCTTCTAACTGCACGGGATGAATCAGTCAGTCAGTCAGTCAATCAGTGAGGGCTTTCTCTTTTATTAGTATAGATATCTCTTACTGGGGGCAGGGTTTGAGGCAAATGTATTTTTTTTTCTAATATGAAACGATATAAAAATTGAACATCAATAATTCTCCCTTTCCCCATGTAGGTAGAAGCATGAAACTTTGGAAAGTTGTTTAATACAATCTCCCGATGAAAGTTGGTGAAAGAGAACTGTAAATTCCCATTCATTGAGGGTCGGGGGCCCAAATATAGATTTTTCTTATATTAAAAACCGACTCATCACAAATTACACAATTCATCAAGTAGGTAAAAAATAAAACCTTTGGAAGTTGTTGGGTTCCCTCTCACGACGAAAATTGGCGTATTATAATTTTAAGATTCACAATCATTTGGGCCGGGGCCTCAAAAGCGTGTTTTTTCCAAATATATGCTATATACAAATTGAAAAGTACTATTTTTCATATTTCCTAAATAGGCAAACGCATAAAACGTTGGGTGTTTTTTTTAGAAACACTTCCACGATAGCAGCAGGTTAAAAAATATTTAAAATATCCCTTGCTGGGCGCCAGGGGACCAATATATATTTTTTATGCACTCATTCACTTATCACTAATACTCCATCTTCCCGCAGCAAAGGGCGGGCAAATTGCTAGTTAAGTTATATCTGTGTTTTTTATTTCTCAATTAGAATTAATAGCCTTATGTATAATTACTAATTTAGTCTTAATTTTTCTATCCTCTATCGTTTCATGGTTTAATGCTTTATGTTCTAACTTATAAATATTTTCTTTTGTGGATGGGTCTCATACAGAAGATGCATATTCTAGTATAGGTCTCACCAAGGTGAGGTAGCATTTTAGTTTTATATCTTTGCTACATTTGTAAATGTTTCTTTTTTAGAAAGCCAATGGTTTTGTTTGATTTTTTTAATAACTTCATTGACATGGGGGTTCGAAGATAGTTTCTCATTTATTATGACTCCTAAGTACTTTGCATCTTTAGTTTCGGTTAGTTCTTATCCATTGATCAAGTATTTTGAAATTATTTGTTTCCTTTCTCTTTGTTACTCTTAGCGGTTGACATTGACATTTCTGGATGGAAGGACATACTCCAGTTAGTTTCCCAATTTATTCATTCATCTTAGTCTTTTTTGTAAAATTTCGCTATCTTGTTCTGACTTGATTGTTCTATAGATTATACAATCATCAGCAAATAACCTAACTTTATGCCGGTTGAAATATTGTTGGGTAAGACATTTTTATAAATTAAAAATAGTAAGGGACCTCGGACAGTTCCTTGTGGAACTCCTGAGTTAACTTTTATTGGTATATATTTAGATCCATTAATTATTACAGTTTGCTCCCTACCCAATAGGAAATCTTGGATCCATTCATGTAAGGGACCTGATATTTTAAAGTATTTAAGTTTTTGAAGTAAACTAAGGTGGTGAATTTTATGAAATGCTTTTGAGAAGTCTAGTAATATTGTATCTATTTGATCATTATTATCTAAGCCTTTTAGACCTATCAATTGTGTTTCACATGATCTGTTCTTTCTAAAGCCATGTTGATGTTGGCAAAGGGCATTATATTTGTCAATGTGGTTTACTATTCTGCTAAATAATATGTGCTTTATTACTTTACAGGTGATACTAGTAAGTGATACAGGTCTGTAATTACCAGGCTCGGACTTATTATCTTTCTTAAACAGTTGCGTTACATAGGCTAATTTCCAATCGTGGGGCACTTTACCCTGGTTTAGAGAGGCTTGAAAAAGGACTGCAAGGATTGGGGCAGTTCATCGCTTAATTCTTTTAATAACCTGGCAGGCAATTCATCTAGGCCAGTAGCTTTATTTATTTTAAAGTTTTTGAGGAGAGAATGTATACCTATCTCATCTACAGTTATGTTACCTATTTCTTCCATTTTATTTAAATTTATTGAAATTTCCCTGTCGCCTGATTCAGAAAATGATGAAGCAAAATATGTGTTAATGATATTAGCTTTAATTTCATCATCATTATAGGTTTTATTATTTGAGCATTTTATTGTGGCTATACCTGAAGGCTCCATTTTTTAAATTTTGATAAAGGACCATACGTTTTTATGTTATCTTTAGTTATCACATGGTTTGTATAATTATTTTGGAGTTTACGGCTAAGCTTTTGTGTCAAGTGTTTAATTTATAAATATTTTATGTGTATTCTTTTTTAGACGTATATGGATGGTTTCAGCAAATTCATAAATGTCTTGTGGTACTTGTTCAACATGTTTTTACACGGCGGTGGCTTACATGTGGTATAGAAGCTTTTTCCCATATTTGCTCTATTTTTTGTTGCCACTATTTCTGCCACATTGTGATGTGGAGGATCTTTATAGTTCAATTCACATTTAAGTGTCTGCCTTGTCAGATTGTAAAACGTTAATAAGCGTAAATGCGTATAAAAGCGAACTACAATTAAAAGAATACCGGATAGCAAATGCGTATAAATGGTTAAGATTTGAAGTTGGTTGTGGAATCTCAAGACGTTGATGAAAATAAAAATTATTTTTACGCAGTAGTTGATTTTACCAGAGAGCAAGATTTACTAATTATCCTTAGTCAAACAAATAAAAAAATTTTTTTTTCGCGTTTTCACTCCACCCTTATTGTCCATACAATTAGCATTTTTATTGAGTTTTTTATAGATATAAAATTTAAAACAATATATATATTTCTGCTTCACAGTAAAAAAAAAGTGAAGGTTTGATATTTGTCATTGTTAATCATTGAAAAGGAAAATTTATAAATACTCATAAATTTACGGCTTTTTTCGAAACAAATTAAAATTTTAAACCAGTTTTACACTAAATTGTATGTTATGTTACATTGTAATAATATACTAAAAACGCGTATGCATTTTACGTAAACAAAGGTTTATTCAAAAAAAAAAAAGAAAAAAAAAAGGTTTTATGAATATCTTGAAAATATGCTTTAATCATTTACAAATGCGAAAGAAACCAACTAAATAATTTTCAAGGAATGAGAACAAATGTGTTTTGTCATAAAAAGTTGACCATACTGTTTTCAGTGTCCTCACTATTATTTTTCTAATTTCTTTTCAATTTGCTAAATATCATTTAACTAATAAATTTCATTGTAATGTTTACCCCCTGTTATTCTTTTATTTGTAACGAATGTAAAATAAATTGTATGGTTATTTTTATAATTGTATAACGCTTATAGCTGAAGACATAGATATCTAAATGGATTTGTTTTATTTTAACTTGAGAGAGAATAAGGAAAAAAACACTTCAATAAGTTATTCAAAAGCAATTAATTGTCGGAAAATTTTCAAGTGTCACATAGATTTTCTCCAAAAAAATTTCCACAAATTGTTTTATTTTCTACAGCTTCGAAATACGTTTTTAAAATAAAATTAAAAAAGAAACAAAAAATTCATTCCTGAATCACATATACTTAACAGAAGAAAGGTTTAAGTGCGGAAAAATTTATTTACCAAACAAGCTCGCCGTTTGTGCTGGAAAAATACTTCGTCAAAACATCAATCATTGCTACTTGACCTGTTATATTTTTTAGCATAAATTTTTTTAAAAATGTATCTGAGAGATGACTTTATTGTAAAATATATGTTTTTCTGAATATTTATCATTAAGTAACATATAAAATTAATAATTCGTAAGTAATGCAAAGCTTTTTTAAAAAAAATAACAAGTATTGAAATTTTAACAAAAGATTTTCTTTCTTTAAATTAAACATGTAATTATTCCTTGAAAAAATACAAAAAGTAAGAAATTAAATAAAAATTTTCTCATTGTAATAAAACTTCACCCAATATTAAGTATAGCGAAGCCTTGCATATCGTATAGGTAGCCCTAGAGCACACATCATCATCTCTATCTATATCAATGTAAGATATTTGTGTAATATTTCTATTACATTTTAAACTCAGCTATTTACAGAGGTTTAACATGCGCATGCATATTAATTTTATGAAGGATATTTTTTAGGCAAGAAACACTTCATGATGAATGGTATGAATGTAATGATTCACTACTTCCTATACATTATCTATGAGTGTATAAAGGTCAAGAGTTAGGATGTTTGTTAGGAGCGAGATTCAATGTACAAAGAAACGTAATCTTTTTATTGAAAAAAAAAAATAATCGTATATTTAGAACAGAACAATTGATTGAAAAAAAAAGTAATAATATTCTTAGTGTTGTTAATGAATATATATCAGTTTTATTAGTTACTTCTAATAATAGATCGTGTGTATTTACGTTTAAACAATTTTAAAGAGGACAATGAATATGGACAGATCAATTTTTCCCTACATATTTTTAGCAGTTATAACAAAAATGCATGCCACAGGTAAGTTAAAAGGCGTATATGTAATTTGTATTCTTTTTTTATTATCCTTTTAATATCATCCCTTAACGGAAAAAAACAAACCCAAGCGAAATTTATACATATGTATTTTTTTGTGAAATAAACAATTATGATGAAATGCTTAATTTAAATCATAATAGTCATTTAACCTTTGTATTGTTTGTTACATTTAAAAGATTTAATATAATTATTTCATATGAAAGAAATGTTTTAATAAAATTAGATTGGTAGAAAATAATCATATATTTATGACAATATAAAAATAATTGAAATTTTAAAAATACATATCTTTTTAACAGCAAATGTTGTTTATAAGCAGTGTTTCCCAGCAGAAGAAGGTCTTTCACATACTTGACAATTTAGCTGGAATTCCTGTAATCTAACAAATGACATTTTTGTCTTTCACCGTCAAATCATTGCCTCTTTTACTCTTAATGGGAAATGTAGAGAAGTGCTAATAGACAAACTAAATCAAACTATGTCGTTAATCATACAAGAAAAGATGTAACAATAAATATTCATGTATTGAATTTTTCAAGACATTATTCATTTATTTCTGAATGCTTTTGGGAAATTAAGGACCAAGACACAGGTGATGTTTTGTTATCTTTTAATTTAACTATTTGTGTAAGTATTATATTTTATTATTAAGCTTTAACCCGTTTATAGTTAAATATTCGCTATAGAAGATATACAAGAAAAAGCCAGCTTATATGCATAATTAATTTTGTCAATTTAGGAAAAAATATTATGACATTTTTGAAAATACAATTTTGTATTGTTTCTTGTTTTACTTTAATGAAAAAGGAATTATCCAAATGATCGATACATTCCGTTGTAGAACGCCAAAGTATGCAGACATAAAAAACAATTAATAAAAATAATTTCGTTAAACATAGTGTTTACTTCCTTCACTTTTTTTTTATTACGTACCCTTACATTTGTATTGTTGAGGCTGTGTAGACAATCGCATTGTTCTTTCAGTCCGAGATCAGGAAATTAACTGCTGCTATGTTGTTACTAAAGACCATCTCATCATTACGTGTTCGACTCCAAAAGTTTATCCGCAAGCAAAATGTAACTTTCACACTAACAGTCCTCGGGTATGGATATCTGATTTATTCAACATATATAGCATGTTGCGTTATATTTTTAATAGATGTCAGGGAAACATTATGAAGTTATTGAGTTTTCCCTGACATGTCAATGTGTTACTTGTGTTTGGTGCGGTGCAGTGCGCACGATATGAAAGGGTATGACGTAAGTGTGTGAGGGTGACGTAGTAGGAGAGAGACAGTTGGTGTGAGCGAGAGTTAGGACGTGTTCGTTAATGGTGGAACCTTTTGTTGTTAATAAAGTTAGAGATGTTCAGAAGTGTTGGAGTTATTACTTGAGTTGATCTTTCCGTTTGGTCTTAACAAGTAACCCAGACAACGACGTAACATTGGGAACTACCGTCTGGGATTATTGTGGACCAAGGCAGAAAAAAACTCAGGTACCCGGTTTGCACCAGACGTCAGACGTCCTTCTACCTCCAACAAGGTTAGTGGTGTACTCGCTCCACCGTAGTCAGTGACGAGCGTGCCTTCGTTGGTGGTTTCCGTCAGTCATCACAACGTGGACAGTTTAGTACACATTCTGTGTGCTGTCGCCGTGAGTCATCACAACGTGGACAGTGAGTAGACATCCCGTTTACTGTCGCCGTGAGTCATCACAACGTGAGCAGTTGAGTACACATTCCGTGTGCTGTCGCCGTGAGTCATCACAACGTGGACAGTAAGTAGACATCCCGTGTGCTGTTGCCGTGAGTCATCGCAACGTGGACAGTGAAGTACACATTCCTTGTGCTGTCACCATGAGTCATCACAACGTGGACAGAGAGTAGACATCCCGTGTACTGTCGCCGTGAGTCATCTCAACGTAAGCAGTTGAGTACACATTCCGTGTGCTGTCGCCGTGAGTCATCACAACGTGGACAGTTGAGTACACGTTCCGTGTGCTGTCGCCGTGAGTCATCACAACGTGGACAGTGAAGTACACTTTCCGTGTGCTGTCGCCGTGAGTCATCACAACGTGGACAGTTGAGTACACATTTCGTGTGATGTTGCCGTGAGTCATCACAACGTGGACAGTGAAGTACACATTCCGTGTGCTGTCGCCGTGAGTCATCACAACGTGGACAGTGAAGTACACATTCCGTGTGCTGTCGCTGTGAGCCATCACAACGTGGACAGTAAGTAGACATGACATCCCGTGTGCTGTCGCCGTGAGTCATCACAACGTGGACAGTAAGTAGACACCCCGTGTACTGTCGCCGTGAGTCATCACATCGTGGACAGTTAAGTACACATTCCGTGTGCTGTCGCCGTGAGTCATCACAACGTGAGCAGTTGAGTACACATTCCGTGTGCTGTCGCCGTGAGCCATCACAACGTGAGCAGTTGAGTACACATTCCGTGTGCTGTGTGTGAGTCATCACGACGTGTAACAGTTGAGTACACATTCTGTGTGCTGTCGCCGTGAGTCATCACAACGTTGGTTTGGACACTTGTTCTAGGATTTTATGATGGACATTGGCAGTGTATATGGTTCTAAGTTACGTAAGTAGTTATATTGTAAGAAGTGATTGTGGTATAATTTTTTTTCTGTTTTCTATAACACAAATTTGTATATATAAGTTACATAAAATAATGGCAGGGATTGATAGATGGTGGGTAAACAAAATTGAAGAAGTTAGGTTGAAGTGGGAAAAAGACGCTGAAGAATCTCTGAGACAAAATGAAGAGAGACAGAGACAGCGACAGAAAAAATATGAAAAGAAACTGAGACAATACGAAAAAGACAGGCAGAATTAGAGGCAAAAAGACAGAGAAGGGCTATGGATGACATGGAAGACCATGACCGTGACGATAGCAAGGGTGAAGATTTTTACGGATTAGCCAGCATTTATTGTGCAGATCCATATCTGACGGAAGAAGCTTATAGGGTGGCAGACCCGCAATCTGGCCAGTTTGAGTATTATAGATACGAAAATCCCAAGAAGCCGGTTAACGTCATCAAGTATAAAAAGGAAAACATGATCCAGGGTGGTCAAAAGTACAATAGTAAAACAATTAGTGAATGTCGTGAGAAGGTTCCTAAGAACAGAAAACATTATATAAGGAAAGACGAAGTATCTGAGATGAATGAAAAAGAAATTATGTTCCTTAGAAACCGTGATGCCGAAAATGAGAAAGAAATAGAGTGGTTACAAAAACAGTATTCAAGGAAAGATGAAGAATCAGAGAAGAAAGAAAAAGAAATAAGGTTTCTTACAAACCGTGCTGCCGAAAATAATAAAGAAATAGATGGGTTAAACTGGGAATTAGCAGACAAACTTAGCCTCGTGGACAGATTAAAAATATCATTGTTCGACAAAGACAAGGAAATCGCAGGACATAAAATGACAGTAAATGATTTACAAGCAAAATTGGATAGAGTTCAATATACACTTACCGAGGTGGAAAGGGAAGCAGAGAATTACAAAACAGAGCTAAAGGAAGCTAAAGATGGATTAGCAATGGTAATTGTCGAAAAGCACAGCTTGTTAGCTCAAGCTAATAAAGAAAAAGCTAACTTGCTCAAAATCATCAGGTGTACAAGGAAGAAAGTATTGTCCCATATAGTAAAGATGAGTATCATTGGGTTATAGGAGCCTGGAAGAAAAAAGTTGACGAAAATCAGAGAATTTCAGGTCAATTGGAAGTTATTGAGGAAATGGCCGAGCCGATTAAAACCACAGAGGTGGAAAAACCTACAGATTTTGAATGTGATGAATACAGAAATAGACATGCCACGCAGGGTGGGGAAATGGTGATAGTCCACAATGAGAATAATAATGAAACTAATAACTGCTGCAGTGGGTTCACAGTGCAATGTATGTGCTCAAAGGAACATTGTTTCATACGGCAAGACAAAGGTGACGCTTATGACCTCCATAAACACACAAAGACAAATACAGAGTTACATATGGACAGGGACAGTGACAATGTGCGGTCAAGACTGGTCAGAAATCAAAAGACCTTGACCGACAACTAACAGGACAGGTTTACGCGAAAAAGAGGGGACGGTCTTGCTTTTACGTTACGCCTAATGAGTTTATTAATCTTTGGGGTCCTCAAGGAAATATTGCGCCGTTTGGGGGCAGATGGCTGGTACGCCGAGTTATTAAAAGACATACACATGAAATGTCAAAAGTTTAATAGAGGTCAGGGTTATATTGACACCAGTTGCAACATATTTTTTGCCATGTTGGAAGGGCGGCGTAGGTCTGCGATAGGATACATCAGCCTGTATAATGGAAAAAAGGGATGATTTTTGTTTAAGATAGGTGACAAAAGATATATACCACCATCAAGTCCAATGGCTTTTATTTTTAAGGTAATTTTAGGGTTTGAATTTTGGAGTCTAGGTGATTTTGTGCCATTATTTGATGTGTTGTGGTGATATTTCTGAGGTTCATGACCAGTATTATTACATTGTAGTTATTATATGTACTAAAGATGTGATTTTTATGTCATGACAATTTTTTTTGATGATGTAAACAATTGTGTACCTGGAGACCTCAGAAAATGTTTGTAAAGAAGATGTAATAATGATGATAGATTCTTATGATGAGTTTTCCATGAAATAGATTATGATTGCACTATTCCGATAATTATGCTATTTATGGTTATAAAGGTTTTTTGATAATTGTTCTCTAATGATTTGATGTTTATTGATGAGTATTATTATCAATGTTTATGTTAAAGATAGATAATTATATAGGTGGGTATGGATGGATTGGAGATCTCCATAACCCCCAGCGTCCCATGCACTATGGGGACATTAAATATACATATGGAGTCCCACTGTGGGGACTATAAAGATACATAGAGAGTCCCACTGTGGGGACTATAAAGATACATAGAGAGTCCCACTGTGGGGACTATAAAGATACATGGAGAGTCCCACTGTGGGCGATATAAAGATACATGGAGAGTCCCACTATGGGGACTACAAAGATGTTAAAGATGTTATTTTATTGTTGTTGTTTTGCTTTGATTGCGTTTGCAAACACAATGATTCTATGTCCTGATTGTTTTTTAATGTTGGAAATATGGTGTATCTTACATGTGTAGATTTAACTCCGTAAGTGTCACGTGTGTCAGGGTCAAAAGGAGGCCAGTGAAAAAATCACGTGTGTGTGGTCACGAGAAGGACAGAAAGAGAAAAAAAAGAGAACGCGAGGACATGACTCGAGCGGCAGTTAGAGGTTGAGAAGTTGAGAGACAGAGATGACGCTAGTGGAAGCAAAATGAACATTGATGTATGTTTTAAAATAAGTGTACATATTTGTTATTGAACTATTAAAGAACATATTTCCTGGATTCAAGTGAATTATTGTGTGAGAGCGGAGACTGTTTGATAAGCCCACAAAGAAACGCAAAATGAGGTCAATCACGAGAAAGTGAGAAAACGAGAACCTCTGCCTGTTGCACTAAATGGTGTCAGAATCGACCATCCTGTTACATTGGTGTCAGAAGTGTCTGCTTAGTGACAGAAGCGATCCCCACGTTACATAAACTGTGTGTTACATTGGAGTGTCAAAA
>MUZC01000522.1:65836-77575 GCA_002072015.1 Radix auricularia | reverse complement strand
GCCAGTGATACCGTGGCAGCTATTAATAGCCAAGGACGACTTAAATTTTACCCCGTGTATGTCAACAACAAAAAATGCATGTGTCTACGGGACTCAGGCTGCACAACAATTGTAGCACACGGCAGGATAGTAGAAAAAGAAGACTATGATGGCAAAACAGACACACTGACGATGGCCAATGGGACAAAAATAGTTTGCCCAACTGCCATAATCAACATCAACACACCCTGGTTTCATGGTGAAGTTAGAGCAAGAGTTCTAAAGGATGCAATTTGCGACGTAATTGTAGGCAACATTGAAGGTGTTGTTGATTATGCAGATGAAATGTACAAAGAATGGCACGACAACAATTACCAAATATGTGCCAATGTAGAAACAAGAGCCACCACAAGAAGAAAAGAGAAGACAGACATTGAAGATGATGAAAATATTCAAATAGGAATTACACTAATGTCCAATCAAGAATTTAAAAAACTTCAAGAGGAAGATGAAACAATAAACGAATTAAAAATGTACTCATCAATGATAGTCAAACAGACCACAAGAAACATTACAAACTACACAGAGGAATACTGATAAACATTGATCAAGCTAGAAAAAGTAAAAGAGTGGTTGTTCCTGAGAGACTGCAAGAAACCATAATAAAAATGGCACATGACAGTCCGCTAGGAGGACATTTCGGCGCCAAGAAGACAGTTGCTTCAATAGCAGATAATTTTTATTGGCCTGGAATGATTAAACAAATAAAAGGATACATCAAGAAATGTACTGTGTGTTTACGACACAACCCAAAAGATGGAAAGCACACAGCACCAATACAGTCTTCCGACAAGGCAAATTTCATGTTTGAGAAGATTGCCATAGACCTGATTGGACCTTTCAAAAAGATGTCAAAGAAAAAACATCGATATGCCTTGACTATAGTTGACTTAGCCACTAGATGGGCAGAAGCTATTCCACTAAAACAAATAGATGCAGAGAGTATTTGTACTTCACTACTCAATGTATTCAGCAGATATGGGTTTCCCCAAACCATTCTTTCGGATAATGGCAGTCAGTTCAAAAGTCAAATGACAAAAGCTATCATGAATATGCTAAACATCACTCAAGTGCACAGCACTATTTACCACCCACAATCAAATGGAGTGATTGAAAGACTAAACAAAACAATCAAGAACATGCTAACAAAAATTACAGTAGACCATGAAGACAAATGGCATGAATATTTACCTTTAGTGCTATTTGCATACAACAGCAGCAAACATGAAAGTACAGGTTTCACTCCTTTTGAACTAATGTTTGGCCAAAATCCTGCAAGCCCCTTGAAAAACTTTAAAGAAAGACTAATAAGCAAACAAGATGCTATACAGGACAGATACCAGTTGATGTCAGACACTAGAGATAAAATGCTCTACAGTATCGAGACCGCTAAACAGAGACTAATCAAACAGAGTACAAGACACAGAGATATCAAAAATAAAAACAGACAATTGAGAACACTTGAACCAGAACAACAAGTATTAGTGTCGTTGCCAAACACAAAAAATGAAAACACATGGGAAGGTCCCTACAAAATTGAAAGAAAACTGAGTGATGTGACATACAGTGTCAATATCAAAGGAAACGTGAAAACATTGCACATTGATAAACTAAGAGCACATGGTGGTAATAAAAAAGAAAGACAAACAGTAAATGTCATTAGCAAACTTGAAGATGATTATGACATGGATGCAACAACAATGAAAAGCTCTCACATAGATAACATATCTCATGATACACCATATTTTATGAAAAATAGACTACTGAGATTATTTCAAAATTACAAAGATGTCATCAGAAATGGAACGGGAAACACAAAAACTACAACACACAAAATACAACTATTACAGCACGAACCCTTCAAGGCTAAAGTATATCCCATTCCAATAGCTTACAGAGACGCTGTACAACAAGAAATAGAGTATCTTCTCAAAGAAAACAAAATAAGAAGAGCAGTTGAAGCAAATTATACATCGCCAACTGTGATAGTAAAGAAAAAAAATGGCAAGATTAGGCTATGCTGTGACTATAGACAATTAAACAGCATAACAAAATTAGATCATGAACCCATTGGAGATCCAAGAGATATTGTGGATACAATCGGAAATTCAAATTTTTTTACAACACTTGATCTAAACAGAGGGTTTTGGCAAATAAATATGGATCCCACCTCTGTGAAATACACTGCCTTTATAGCCATGAATGAGGTGTATGAATGGCTAGTTATGCCATTTGGCCTAGTAAACAGCACAGCAACCTTCAGTAGATTCATGAAAACAATGTTAAAAGGCATTCCCAATGTCGTACATTATGTTGACGACATATGCATACATTCTAAGGATTGGGAAACACATATAAAAACATTGGAAGCAGTACTAAAAAGGCTTAAGGAGCACAATGTAACGATCTCACCTGAAAAGATAAACATTGGGAGAAGATACATAGACTTTCTAGGATACAGAATAGGAGGAGGGAAAGTCACTACCACTTCAGACAATGAAATTAAAATTTTCAACTTATCCATCCCANAACTGTGATAGTAAAGAAAAAAAATGGCAAGATTAGGCTATGCTGTGACTATAGACAATTAAACAGCATAACAAAATTAGATCATGAACCCATTGGAGATCCAAGAGATATTGTGGATACAATCGGAAATTCAAATTTTTTTACAACACTTGATCTAAACAGAGGGTTTTGGCAAATAAATATGGATCCCACCTCTGTCAAATACACTGCCTTTATAGCCATGGATGAGGTGTATGAATGGCTAGTTATGCCATTTGGCCTGGTAAACAGCACAGCAACCTTCAGTAGATTCATGAAAACAATGTTAAAAGGCATTCCCAATGTCGTACATTATGTTGACGACATATGCATACATTCTAAGGATTGGGAAACACATATAAAAACATTGGAAGCAGTACTAGAAAGGCTTAAGGAGCACAATGTAACGATCTCACCTGAAAAGATAAACATTGGGAGAAGATACATAGACTTTCTAGGATACAGAATAGGAGGAGGGAAAGTAACTACCACTACGGACAATGAAATTAAAATTTTCAACTTATCCATCCCAAAATCAAAAAAACAAGTACAATCCCAGCTAGGACTTTGCAATTTTTACAGACCATTCATAAAAAAATATGCTGAGATTGTACACCCATTAACAGAGATAATGAGACAAACAGATGGAAGAAAATTTCAATTTTCAGGAGAATGCTATAAAGCATTAGAAAAAATCAAGCAAGCATTTAGGAAAAAGCCCATTTTGGTAGCACCTCAATGGGACAAAGAATTTATTGTTTCAACCGATGCATCTTCCATTGCATTAGGAGCCTGTCTGATGCAGGAGCATGATGGTGTTTTGCACCCGATACAGTATCTTAGCAGAAACTTAACAAAGACGGAACACAACTACAGTACAATAGAGAGAGAATGTCTAGCCATAATATGGGCTCTACAGAAGCTACAAAAATACCTACTAGGTAGAAAGTTCACCCTATTAACAGACCACAAACCACTTGTGGCATTTAACAAGAAAAGGATAAGCAATGCAAAAATTAATCGATGGGCTATGCTGTTGGCAGATTACAAATTTCATATCAAATCCGTCAAAGGAAGGGACAATGTGGTTGCTGACGTACTTAGCAGATTGATAACAAATAAAGACACTCAATAAAAAAGAAGGAAAACAGAAGCCAACCGACTTATTCAAGATGCTGAACTTGATATTGTCAACAGAAACACTGATGTTCGTGATTAGTGAATTACTGAACCTTTAAGAGACTGATGAAGCATTGACGAACTATTATTTTGAATTAATACCCATTGTAATGTTATTTTTATAACATAATTTTCTGTGGATTAACTTTGTAATCAATGTTATACATTATTTCAGCTAAGAGCAGATTAAATTACTTTGTATCCATAAAGGAACATGTGAGATCACCGCATATTATAAATTAATTATCAATATGTCCTAAAGTTGATTCAAAATAGCAATGAATTAAATATAGTATAGTATGGACAAGCATAGCTGATGATTATATCCATCAGTCAGATTTTAAAATATTTTTTGACTTGTTGTAAAAACAATGTTTATTGTGCATTTTATGCTTGATATTTCTGGCTATAAATAGACTGTAAAGACAGATGTAGTATTGGTGAGACAGCTTAAGCGTGACAACCCATGAACGCCTCTGTGATGTTAAACTTTTGTTGTGAGTGTTGAAGACAACGTTATTTTCAAATTGCTGTCTAATTTTTTTGTTATGACCCAAAAATGTTTTTTGGCAAAACATTTTTTTTGAAGGAGGGGGGTGGATGTCACGTGTGTCAGGGTCAAAAGGAGGCCAGTGAAAAAATGACGTGTGTGTGGTCACGAGAAGGAGAGAAAGAGAACACGAGGACATGACTCGAGCGGTAGTTAGAGGTTGAGAAGTTGAGAGACAGAGATGAAGCTAGTGGAAGCAAAATGAACATTGATATATGTTGTAAAATAAGTGTACATATTTGTTATTGAACTATTAAAGAACATATTTCCTGGATTCAAGTGAATTATTGTGTGAGAGCGGATACTGTTTGATAAGCCCACAAAGAAACGCAAAATGAGGTCAATCACGAGAAAGTGAGAAAACGAGAACCTCTGCCTGTTGCACTAAATGGTGTCAGAATCGACCATCCTGTTACAAGTACGAAACTACCAATCTAAACAATCATCTAGTACTAAACTACCCATCTAAACAATCATCTAGTACTAAACTACCCATCTAAACAATCATCTAGTACTAAACTACCCATCTAAACAATCATCTAGTATTAACTACCCATCTAAACAATCATCTAGTACTAAACTATCCATCTAAACAATTATCTAGTACTAAACTACCCATCTAAACAATCATCTAGTACTAAACTACCCATCTAAACAATCATCTAGTACTAAGCTACCCATCTAAAATATCATCTAGTACTAAACTACCCATCCAAACAATCATCTAGTACTAAACTACCCATCTAAACAATCATCTAGTACTAAACTAGCCATCTAAACAAACATCTAGTACTAAACTACCCATCTAAACAACCATCTAGTACTAAACTACCCATCTAAACAATAATCAATTAATAAACTACACATCTAAACTATCATCTAGTACTAAACTACCCATCTAAACAATCATCTAGTACTAAACTACCTATCTAAGCAATCATCTAGTACTAAACTACCCATCTAAAATATCATCTAGTACTAAACTACCCATCTAATCAATCTTCTAGTACTAAACTACCCATCTAAACAAACATCTAGTAGTAAACTACCCATCTAAACAAACATCTAGTAGTAAACTACCCATCTAAACAAACATCTAGTAGTAAACTACCCATCTAAACATTCATCTAGTACTAAACTACCCATCTAAAATATCATCAAGTACTAAACTACCGATCTTAGCAGACAGCTTGTACACAAATATTCCTTCCAAAAAGACGACTATTTCTGACCTACCTTTAAAAAATGGATATTTTGTTACTGTAAGAACTAGAACTTGATTGTACATTTTAATATTGAACATATATAACTTTAAACAAACTGTTAAGTCCACAAATTCAAATATCATCATTGTTATAGACACTATGCACTAACAGTGTAACATCTTAGTATGATGTATGACTATAGCTACAAAAGGCCTCCGCTGACGCCTAGTCTATATTGATTGGCCAAATAATATATTACATACACAATTCTTATCAATTGTACATTTATTTTACAAACCAACCCTTATACACGTGTCAGTTTTTAATTTCAAATTATTAAAACTGTATAAGTATTGTATTATTTCTACATAACTTTGTTTCTCTGTATGTTTTACATTTGTTTCCGTACCTCATCTGTTGACCAGTCGCCATTGCAGGACGAGACAGCCACAGATAAACTTGGATTACTGAGTTAACTAAAGGACTTATATAAATATGGCGCAATGATGTTTCAGTGGGTTACAAACTCTTACAGCAACAGACTCTTATGACACTATCGTTGTAGCGACATTTCGTACAGATTTAGGAGGTCTCACACTCTTATGTCACTACCTTTGTAACGACATTTTGTACAGATTTAGGAGGTCTCACACTCTTATGACACTACCCTTGTAACGACATTTTGTAAAAATTGACTCAAATCTTTCAGTATAAAATTGTGACGCGGTTAACCCTCTTTCATTTCAATAAGTTTATTTAAATGTTTCCCAATTTTTAAAGCTTAGTAAAATTATGGATATTTATTTATGAAATGTCTTACTTATAAATTTTTTTTTTAAACTTTAGGTGAAATAACATCTTTAATATAAAATATTTTATCTTGCATAATGAGTGTAGCAGAGATTTCTCTTCAAATATCAATATGATTAAAGCAACACTGTAGTCAGTAATTGTTTCTTGTATGATATGTGTAACAGAGAAATTCGCGTCATATATCGTTACAATTAAAGCAACATGGAGGTCAGTAATTGTTTCTTGTATGATATGTGTAGCAGAGAAATTCGCTTCATATATCGTTACAATTAAAGCAACATGGAGGTCAGTAATTATTTCTTGTATGATATGTGTAGTAGAGAAATTCGCTTCAAAATCGCTTCGATTAAAAAGCAATGAGTTGCTCCCAAAACTCTATACACCACCGACCATGGTTGAACGATATAATTTGAGATTATTTCAAAGTACGATCTATATCAGTTTATATGGATCTATGGCACGCATGACACAGTTGGCACGTATGACACAGTTGGCACGCATGACACAGTTGGCACGTATGACACAGTTGGCACGTATGACAAAGTTGGCACGCATCGCTTCAGTAACCGACCCGCGACTAAATAATTAATTCCTTAGTCAATACATTTTTAAAAATATAATTTCGTTGAATATAAAGAAGTGATATAGCCCAGTATTTCTAAAAGCTTTTAGTACTGTTGACCTGCAAGAATTGGGTCTTTCCCCAGGGACTGGTGCATGTTTTGCCTGTTCGGACATAGTAGCGACACGCCATAGCCTACATCCCAAAAACATTTGACGTGAATTAAGTTAGATAAATGCTACATGTTAACATACGGACATAGTAGCGACACGCCATAGCCTACAGCCCAAAATTATTTGACATGAATTCAGTTAGATAAATGCTACATGTTAACATACGGACATAGTAGCGATACGCCATAGCCTACATCCCAACAACATTTGACATGAGATCAGTTAGATAAATGCTACATGTTAACAGACAATTTTAAAAATAATAGTCGCTTGTCTTTTTCTTTTCTTCAGAGTTTTTATGATCGTAGTTGGTAACTAGTTTACTTTACCAAACTATGTTCTTTATCGCTAAGTGCTTGTATTTATGAATTCTTTTATAAAATTGTTGCATGAGATTAAAAGATGTCAAATAATGGGACAAATTTTTATCAATTAATTTTTTTAAAAATAATAATTGTCAATGATTTTTACTATGATTTTATTAATAATAAAGTCAATATTTTGTTTACTTTATTTCTATATTAGTTACCAATCGTCGGAATAATTATAAATTGAAAAATACTATAAAATAGAAATTAAAGTATGCTTTCATTTTGATCTAGTGTTAACAACTTGAGACGAAAATCATTGTATTTGATTGTCATTGTATCCCTAATATAGAATCACTGGGCAGGACACCTAGCCCGAAAGCCAAATGAGAGACTAACAAAGAGACTCTTACATGGCGAGCATCAGCATGGCCAACTGTCCCATAGTGGACAAAAGAAATGCGTTAAAGACACATTGAAAGCCTCTCTGAAAGCGTTTGCAATAGACCCAGACACGTAGGAAGAAACTGCAGCGGACCGGTCTACCTGGCGCAAATCCATCCACGTAGGTGCGTTGACATGCGAGGAAAACAAGATCTACGTTACAAAAAAAAAAAAAAAGTAAGCCCGAAAGGCCCGTGCCATCAACCCTCTAACAGACAACCCACTCTATGTCAACCCTCTAACAGACAACCCACTCTATGTCAACCCTCTAACAGACAACCCGCTCGTCCCATATCCTCTCTGTTCCCGAACCTTCCGTGCCAGGATCAGTCTCGTCAGCCATCTTTGCACACATATACAAAGCCAGTCCCAGCAACCCTCGAATGACTAGAGTGGTCCTCGTCGAAACGACGGACGAACAACCATCCCTAATTGAAGGGTTAAGTGGCATGCCACTTACATATATATGTATGTCACAACATAATTATATTGCATTAATATATTTAAACATAAATATAGATTAACCTTAATAAGTTAATTTTAAAACTTTGCGTAAGTATAAATAATGTAATAGTTAAAATGTATCTTTTAATTTAAATTTCATTCGTGTAAACCACAGTTAGAATAACTTTCAGAATTATATAAGTTTTAAATTTTTAAACTAACACAGGTAATTGTTGTCACTCAATGTTTTGTATCTTAAATTTTATATTACTTTTTTTTAGGAAAATGAGATTTTTATACTTTAACTTAAATTCTTTAAAGAACATCACAATGTTGACATATAATCTATATAATAATGCGCCTAAGCACATTTCCGTCCGTGTGTGTGAAGCCCCTATACCACGCAACTCTTGCTAACTTTTTTTTTAATTAAAAAAATATAGACGTAAAATCATAATGATTTTGGGTTTGAGATTAACAGAGGGTGTGGTTTTGCGCGCCGTAAAAATAAAATTAAGTGGCGTCATGAAGCTTTTATTATATTAATTTATTTAATGTTACTTTTTATCTTGATTATAATCCGAGTGTGTGAATATGCATCTGTGCGAGTGTGTTCATATGTGTGTGCGTGTGTGCGCGCGTCTGTGTGTTCGTGTGACTGTGTGTTTGTATTAGTAGTTAAATAATTATTTAATTCATAGATTGCTAAAAGTGAAATTAAATATTGAAAAGACATTACAAGATAAGTTTGAAAAAAAGATAACGGGAAGTCATTGAATGTGATTTAAAAAATTGTTAATGAGAGGATCAATCTCCAAAAATGTGTTCAGAGATGGTTTTTCTTTATGTTTCACTTTAGAAGAAATGAGCCTTTGAGCATTAGGAAATAAACAGTGAAAAGAACGTATAGTCGCTATTGAAATGCATTATTTAGTTATAATTTATAAATGGGTAACATTGAGGCAATTTGGCGCATAATTATTTTTAAAGAGAATGGAACCTTTCTAAAATTTTACATTGTATTTTACATTAATAAAATCACACGACGATGGGTCGAACTAATATCTCATAGTCAATGTTAAATAACTTTAGAAATAAATGTGAAGAAATTATTTAATTGCAGACGAAATATCAATTTTACATTTTAATATGAGCTTTTATATATCTATGTATATAATCGGATGGAAGCAAATTTTATACGGGCTTATAACAAGTCAAATTACAGAAAATGACATTTCTTAATAGAAAACTTAACATGGAACCGCTTTTGAAGTATTTATCAAGTGATTCATCATAAAAACATTTCCAAACGGCTCAATAAAAATAAATCTCATTTGTCCTAAATAAATGTCATCCATAAACTGTTAAGGAATGGATGTTTTGATTAATTGGTATATGAATGAAAAATCTTACGTCAAAAAAGACTTATTGCTAGAATAATGCAATATTATGATACGTGCTTTGGTAAAAAACTGTAGTATTGTCAATTGGTGCAAGTTTGTGTGTGTTTGTGGTGGGGGGAGGGGTTATGTGCGTATGTGTGTGTGATTTGCTAATTTCTAAGGCTGCTAAAGTTGCGCCTCTAACATAAAAACCAGTATTTATCTTCTTAAACCACTCATAGTTGTTTGATTTTACGCCAAATGTTTTCTTTACTGTAATATATTATCGGAAATATAATATTGCAAGCTGGTATGATTTTTGGATAAACCAGTGAACTTTATGCAGGCAAATAAAAACACTAAATCCCTAAAAATATATAAATAGTAAGATTTACGGATCATTCTATCCCGGACGATTCGACCCTGCCAGTTCGACCACATGTAATTTCGTCCCCAGGACGTTTCGTCCCCAGGTCGTTTCGACCACATGACGTTTCGACCCAAGGGTGTTTCGACCCCGGACGTTTCGGCCACTTTCAATCTACACCGTAGAAATTTATTATTATTTTTTGTATATATAAATTTAGTTTATGGTATAAAAATAATTTATAATTTTTCAGCTTATCGACAATCTTTTTAAAAAATCATTTATTTTTGTTATCACAGCGAAAATCATTGAGCCACTTAAATATATACATCTTTAAAACCCAATTTAACCTAGGTCCTTTTTAAGTGTGTATGGGATAGGAGTTGAAATTCTAATTCTAATTTCTAATTCATAATTTATTTAAAAATAATAATAGTAATAAAACAACACATTATAAATGAAAAAAATCTCAGTTTAGAAACGAAAGTGTCGAAACGTTAAGGGTCGAGATACCATAGGGTGGAAAAGTCCCGTGATGGAACTGTCCAGGATCGATTCGCCCGGGGTCGAACCGTCCGTGGTCGAAACATCCAGAGTCCAAACGACCTGGGAACGAAACGTCCTGTGGTCGAACTTTCCGGGGTCGAAGTATCCAAGCACCAAATAGAAAATACTTTTTGCACATTTAAAGTAAACCAGGAAGGTACATTTTCAGCTAAAAACTTGCGATTTAATGTGTTTCTTTAAAACAAATTAACTCATACATACTTTAATTTTGCATCAATATTCACATAATTAATATCTGGCGCATAAAAAAACCCTATTCATTTGACTAAGGCCATTCTTAGCCTAGATATAGAAATACATTTTTGGAGAGCTTTGCCCATGAAAAAAGCAATCTTAAAACATGTATTTTACTCTAAGAACTAACGAATGATGAAACATCCATTTTTTAAAAAATCGGGTACATTTCTCGAACAATGCGGTTGCATGACATGCGCTTCGGGTAAAAACTGTTCTTTAAGTTTTAAGGTGCAAATAAGTGTAAAGAAATATCACGGGTATTACGACTTATAAATAGGATCAAGCATAAAAAAGTGCGTGTTATGTCGAAAAAACACACTGACAACAACTCATTTTGTGCCAAGCTGTTTTGAGTTTATTAGATGAATAGTATACAACGGGATAAAGATTGATATAAGTGAATTGTTACTATTAGAAAAAATGTGCGGGAATATATAATAATTGACATAAAATTTGTAAGGAGATCAATTTCTCACCATTTTCTGAAAAAGCAGCATTGTTCTTATGTTTTTATTCACGTTAAAGGAACATGTGCCTTTAAAACAAATAAACCATTTTTCCACTCTCCCCAAGCCACAAAATTCACATATATTATCAGGATAAAAATATCCTATTCGTTTGAACTAATTTCATGCTTAGTCATTAAATGAAATGGGTGTTTAGAAAGCTATTTCTAAGAGCAAAAGGAATCACGTGGAAAGATATTGTTTTCATGTTTTGATCCAAGTAAAAAGAAAGTGAGCCTTGCCGCCCTTGCCCGTTAGATTTTTGTAACGGTTAACGACATTTGTTATTCTGATAGGGTATATAGCACGTGATATTAAAGGGGTTCGAGCATGGTGACAGAAAGCCATCAATCGATCTGAATGGAAGGATGTGGTTGAGCAGGCCAGGGCCATACATGGGCTGTAGAGCCACGGAT
>MUZC01000522.1:9035-32532 GCA_002072015.1 Radix auricularia | reverse complement strand
AATTAAGCGTAGTGCTTGGTCCATCGGGTTTTTCATTGCTTGATCAGGCAACACATTTTGTTAGTGTGTTGGTGTTCATTGCTTGATCAGACAACACATTTTGATAGTGTGTTGGTGTTCTTTGCTTGATCAGGCAACACATTTTGATAGTGTGTTGGTGTTCATTGCTTGATCAGGCAACACATTTTGATAGTGTGTTGGTGTTCATTGCTTGATCAGGCAACACATTTTGATAGTGTGTTGGTGTTCATTTCTTCATCAGGCAACACATTTTGATAGTGTGTTGGTGTTCATTGCTTGATCAGGCAACACATTTTGATAGTGTGTTGGTGTTCATTGCTTGATCAGGCAATACATTTTGAAGTTGATTCCAGAAGGCAAAAAGGATAATTTGTATGTGTAACGGAACGAGAGCAGTTTGTTGTAATGTTATTTTTTATTCACTTAAAATTAGGGAAGCTTTATATAAATATATAAATACATACATTTTTAAAATGTATTTCCAAGTTATAATTTAATGCCTTTAGTATGTTTACTACTAAGCGATTTATTCCTCTATCATTCTAAGCCTAGTCACGTGACCTAGAGAGTGGAGCAGTTATATGTGTAGACATGTTTTGACATGGTTGACATAGACTTCATATCTCTAATAAAAGATCTAACAAATTTTTACACACATTTATTCAATACTATATCTAGCTTGGGTTAAATATTTACATCACATCACAAAATATTTTAGCATTATAAAGATACTCTTAAATTAATGTTCATATAATTGAGTGTTACATAAAGTACGTTCTAGATCCGTTATGGCGGACATATTGCACGCCTGACACAGTTGGCACGCATCACTTAATGAGCCGGCACGCGTGACACAGTTGGCACGCATCACTTCATGAGCCGGCACGCCTGACACAGTTGGCATGCACCACTTTATGAGCCGGTGTCACGAAATAAAGTCTCCCCCAAAACAAAGTCTCCCCCGGAGAGTTTATTTTAAAACAATTTTGCCCCCGGAGAAATTGTTTTAAAATGAAATCTCCCCTGTTAAAATAAATTCTCCCCTGAATTATTCGAAATTATAAATAATTGTTTTATTAACTTTATGACATACAACATAATTTGTATTTGTTCGACATGCATTTGTGTATGATTATTGAGAATTCAGCAATCATAAGCTCAGTCAGGGGCGTAGCTATTTGTAGGTTAAGAGGTTGTACGCCCATAAAGACAAATTTTTGAGTTGGTTAATTACCCTGAGCTATTTAAAAGAATAACAGACAAATAAAATGAAATATAAAGATGATTAATTAATACGAGAACGTAGCATCGATGACTTGCTTTACGTTTGTAACATGAGTTAGGATTTAAACGAAAGTTGCTATTTCTATTTGTGCATTATAATAATTTAAAATATCACTCTTCTTCTATCCGTAGAGTTTACTACATTTACTGCAACCACAAAAATTAGCAAATCCAAGTGATTAAAGTTTACTTTTAAAAAATAGTAACAAGGCTTTTAAATTGAATTAATTTTTTGCGTAGCCGTCTCAAGAGACACAGCGCATGCTAAAATTTAGACACCACAAGAACTAGTTTACACGTTTAAACAATAAGTGTCGTAGCTAGGGTTGGAGTCTACCGATAAGTTAAATGTATTGCATTGTTCAGATAACAGTACAGGTGAGGCGCACGCTTAGCTAGTTTGAAATTCGCGTGCCTTGGAATTAATTAGGTATAAAGTCAATTATCCTAGAGCCCAAGAGATTGAAGTTGTAGCTTAGAGGTGTGTTATTTTTTTAAATTGGTGACATGCGCTGTTGTGTGTGTGTGTGAAATGATTGTCATCTTGTTTCCCAAAATAGAACAGTCAAACGTGGACAATATGTTTAAAACTTTCCCTAATCCTTTTGTAAGCTTATCACTTACTTCACATTTTTGTACGTATTCGTTTGTAGGCTATTTTATTTCATCGTTTTAAAAATATTTAAGTTAGTGCCTGATATTATTGTAATGTCCTGCAATGAATTATTTGAAATGGTAAATTTAAATTTTAAAGTTTTAAGGCTCACTCTAATAAAATTTTATTTTAATGTATGGAACATAGTAATATTTTTACACAAACACACACACACAAAATATATTAATACTAGGATTTTCATAGTGAAATATGGCCGGAGCTGGAGGCGGATTTGTGAACATGGAGGGATTCCGGATTTTCTCGAACTGGAGCTATTATAAATATGTATGTTTTATGGGTCTATCGGCCTGACTGATTCGGCCGGATAAAGCCGTATTTAGGACGCAATAATCTCCTGTACAGAAGGAGCGTCTGCAATGTATAAAATAATTTTTATATCCATATACATTTTGTACATAAGAATATGTTTGTGTATTTCCTTTTTTTATGTATGTATTGTGTGCACATATGTTTATGTTTGTACGTATGAATGTATGTATGTATATGTATATAAGTATGTATGTATCTATGCATTGATGCATTGATGAATGTATGCATATATGCATGCATGCGTGTATCTATGTATGTGTGTATGTATGTTTAGTATTTCTTGTTATTATATTTTAAAGATACAATTTGAAATACTAGCTATTGTGATGAAAGTATTGACGATTGTAGCTAAGGCGTTGTTGTTATAATCAGTTGTGTTTTTTGTTTTTGTTTTTGGTCATAGAAAAAATCTGACACATTATTATTGTAGCATATATACATTATATATCAGTGTTGAATAACATATTGATTTAAAAACCAGAAGCCAATGTCTAGTAAATTATTGAACTTTTAAATTTGATAGTTTGATAGAGAAAAAATGTCTCGCTAATTTAAAAGAACAACTTATTACACATATACATTACTAGTCAAGCTTTCTCCCCAGGAGCATCAATACGTATCCGTAACCCACTGCTATGAGCCCAAATGCCATCCCATCACGACTAAAACAAATAAAACTCCTCTGATCCTTCCAGTGCCACATAACAGGAATGTCACCCCTTGATATAGTATCACCAGCAACTTCCCTCTGCTTCTCATAACACACTGCATTCACAGAGTTAAAATAAAACACGTTTTAATCGGGTTATAGGTTAAACAGGTCAGTAGCGTAGCCTTATTTTTGTTAGCCCCTCCCCCCGTGCCTTTACTTAAATGGGTCACTCTCACCGCCTTTCCCCCGACTTCAACAAAGAATGTCTGAAAACCCAGCGTTTGTGTGACTTGGCCGTTTATAACAACAAAAACCCATGCCTTCAAAGACTTAAAACTTGCTTTATGAAACAAAACAATTGCCCTTATACACCAAAATCTCCATGTGCGTCAATTTGTGCAATGAGGAAAAATCAAGTAATTACGCAATTTTTAAAATTAGGTTACGCCCCTGAGAAGTGTCAAGCGATATGGTCCTCAACCCCTCTTATCTCTGTATATCTGCGTCACTACCATAAATAGTATTATAGTAAACAATAATGAATATTACAGCAATACAAAAGTAAGTATTCTATATTCTTTTGTTTTTCAATGTTCTCTTTGTTTAATATCGAAAGTGTGATGGGGGCGGATTTATTTTGGGGGAGACATTATTTTACAGGGTAGGGGAGGATTTATTTTAATTTGGAGCCAAACATTTTCTCCGGGGGATAGTTTGTTTTATAATGGAACCTCCTGGGGGGAAACTCTGTATGGGGGAGGATTTATTTTGCAACACCGGCACGCAGCTCAAGACTTCCTGAAACAATATTTTGATTATCAGAAATTCTATTAGAAATGTAAAGATAGCCCAGGGACCGGTGCATTTTTTTTCTGTACGGACAAGATATTGATAAAAGCAACCGTATGACCTATATCCCAAAAACATTGAAGATAAATTCAATTAGTTTTATGATACATGTCAACCAGTGATTTTGAAAAATATTCTCACATGACTTTTACTTTTCTTCAGCGATTTCTATGATCGTAGTTGATAACTAGTTTATTTACCAAACTTTGTTCTTTATGATCGTAGTTGATAACTAGTTTATTTACCAAACTTTGTTCTTTATGATCGTAGTTAGTAACTAGTTTATTTACCAAACTTTGTTCTTTATGATCGTAGTTGGTAACTAGTTTATTTACCAAACTATGTTCTTTATGATCGTAGTTGATAACTAGTTTATTTACCAAACTTTGTTCTTTATGATCGTAGTTGATAACTAGTTTACTTTACCAAACTTTGTTCTTTATGATCGTAGTTGATAACTAGTTTATTTATCAAACTATGTTCTTTATGATCGTAGTTAGTAACTAGTTTATTTACCAAACTTTGTTCTTCATGATCGTAGTTAGTAACTAGTTTATTTACCAAACTTTGTTCTTTATGATCGTAGTTGGTAACTAGTTTAATTACCAAACTATGTTCTTTATAATCGTAGTTGGTAACTAGTTTATTTTACCAAACTATGTTCTTTACTAGATGGTGCCAGGTGCAGTGGCGCCTGCGGCGCCCCCGTTTTTTGGACGCCTACGGCGCCAACCTTTTTTTTAAAGACCAACTAACTTGTCCTTTTTTGATAAATACGAATTATTAAACTTTATGAAATGTACGCAAAGTATTTATATAATAATAATAATTGTGCCGGGCACCGAGGCGCCTGCGGCGCCCCCTTTTTTTGGGCGCCTACAGCGTCAACCTTTTTTTTTAAAGACCAACTAACTTGTCCTTTTTTGATAAATACAAATTATTAAACTTTATGAAATGTACGCAAAGTATTTATTTAATAATAATAATAAGGGTTGTATTTTGCGCACCGATGCACACCAAACAATGACGTCATCCTATTAAATATTTTTACAGCACTCATCAACACACAATTTTTCAACTAAACTAACTGCTGTAGACTGTCGTACATCGCTTCTGTAGCGTTACGGTAGTTGATAACTAGTTTATTTATCAAACTATGTTCTTTATGGTCGTAGTTAGTAACTAGTTTATTTACCAAACTTTGTTCTTTATGATCGTAGTTAGTAACTAGTTTATTTACCAAACTTTGTTCTTTATGATCGTAGTTGGTAACTAGTTTAATTACCAAACTATGTTCTTTATGATCGTAGTTGGTAACTAGTTTATTTTACCAAACTATGTTCTTTACTAGATTGTGTCAGGCGCCGTGGCGCCTGCGGCGCCCACGTTATTTGGGCGCCTACGGCGCCAACCTTTTTTTTAAAGACCAACTAACTTGTCCTTTTTTGATAAATACGAATTATTAAACTTTATGAAATGTACGCAAAGTATTTATTTAATAATAATAATTGTGCCGGGCGCCGTGGCGCCTGCGGCGCCCCCATTTTTGGGGCGCCTACAGCGCCAACCTTTTTTAAAAAGTAGTTGGTAACTAGTTTATTTTACTAAACTATGTTCTTTACTAGATTGTGTCAGGCGCCGTGGCGCCTGCGGCGCCCCCGTTATTTGGGCGCCTACGGCGCCAACCTTTTTTTTAAAGACCAACTAACTTGTCCTTTTTTGATAAATACGAATTATTAAACTTTATGAAATGTACGCAAAGTATTTATTTAATTATAATAATAGGGGTTGTATTTTGCGCACCGATGCACACCAAACAATGACGTCATCCTATTAAATATTTTTACAGCGCTCATCAACACACAATTTTTCAACTAAACTAACTGCTGTAGACTGTCGTACATCGCTTCTGTAGCGTTACGTTACAAACCCATACCACTGGGCTATTATATATATTAACTAGATTGTGCCAGGCGCCGTGGCGCCTGCGGCGCCCCCGTTTTTTGGAACCTTTTTTTTAAAGACCAACTAACTTGTCCTTTTTTGATAGATTGTGCCGGGCGCCGTGGCGCCTGCGGCGCCCCCTTTTTTTGGGCGCCTACGGCGCCAACCTTTTTTTTTAAAGACCAACTAACTTGTCCTTTTTTGATAAATACGAATTATTAAACTTTATGAAATGTACGCAAAGTATTTATTTAATAATAATAATAGGGGTTGTATTTTGCGCACCGTATTTTGCGCACCGATGCACACCAAACAATGACGTCATCCTATTAAATATTTTTACAGTGCTCATCAAAACACGATTTTTCAACTAAACTAACTGCTGTAGACTGTGGTACATCTCTTGCGTTACGCGTTACGTTACAAACATACATACCCACACCACTGGGCTATTATATATATAATGATCGTAGTTGATAACTAGTTTATTTACTAAACTATGTTCTTTATGATCGTAGTTGATAACTAGTTTATTTACTAAACTTTGTTCTTTATGATCGTAGTTGGTAACTAGTTTATTTACTAAACTATGTTCTTTATGATCGTAAATGATAACTAGTTTATTTTTCCAAACTTTGTTCTTTATGATCGTAGTTAGTAACTAGTTTATTTACCAAACTTTGTTCTTTATGATCGTAGTTAGTAACTAGTTTATTTACCAAACTTTGTTCTTTATGATCGTAGTTGATAACTAGTTTATTTTACCAAACTTTGTTCTTTATGATCGTAGTTGATAACTAGTTTATTTACCGAGAGGTAGCGCTCTCGACTGTCATACTGATGGTCACGAGTTCGAATCCACACGAAAGTGGGGATTTGTTCTCGGGGCCTGAGGAGTCCCCGAGTCACCCAGCTCCGAATGGGTACCTAACTAGACAATAGTTAGGCGGCTGGGGTAATGCGTGGAACCCCTAAAGCCGTGGCCAGTGACCGCTGCATCACTTGCCAACAGATCATCTCTCATGGTCTGTGGACGCAATTATCTTCTGCATAGAAGGAGCGTCTGTATATCTAAGATATAAGAAGATATACCAAACTTTGTTCTTTATGATCGTAGTTGATAACTAGTTTATTTTACCAAACTTTGTTCTTTATGATCGTAGTTGATAACTCGTTTATTTACCAAACTTTGTTCTTTATGATCGTAGTTGATAACTAGTTTATTTTACCAAAATTTGTTCTTTATGATCGTAGTTGATAACTAGTTTATTTTACCAAACTTTGTTCTTTATGATCGTAGTTGATAACTAGTTTATTTTACCAAACTTTGTTCTTTATGATCGTAGTTGATAACTAGTTTATTTACCAAACTTTGTTCTTCACCGCTAAGCGCTGGTACTACGGATTCTTTTGCAAACATTTTGCATGAGATTAAAAGTTGTCAAATGTTGGGATACATTTAAAGCATTTTTTTAAAAATAAGAAATATAGTCGTTAATATCTTTTTTAAATATTATATTAGTAACTAAGTCAATTTAAATTATATTGATTTTATTTCTAAATTAGTAACCCAGTAATATTGATTATTATAAAATAGCATAAAAGAAAGAAAAGATAATGTTTTTTTCTGACCTAGTCTTAGATAGTTGGGAAGAAAATAATTGTCTTTGAATGTTATTGTATCCCTAATTGTAGGGATCGAGTTCAGTGGCATGCCACTTATATAAATGCAAAAAACAACAATGAGCCCGACATGTTTTGAAATTGTTTAATTTCCATATAGATTAACCTTAATAAGTTAATTTTACAGTTTGCTTAAGTATAATTAATGTAATAGCTAATTTGGTATTATTTATTTTAAATATATATGTGTGGACATCAGATTTAATTACTTGAAGAAACATATTTTTTAAAAAAATTTGAACTAACACAATTTATAAAAATGTCTAACGGTATTATATGTAGCATTTATAATTAGATTTTAAAAAATGAAATTTAAAAATTTAACCTAAAGAGTCTATCCTCAGAGACCAACACAATTTTAGCATATATTTGTATCGATGCTTTTTGATGCAGAGATTATGATAATACACATTAACGTGCATACGATGATGCGATGAAATTTTATTTTATCTTTTTGTGTTCTTTCTTACTCACAAAATATATACACAATTTCTACACCAATTAAAATATTGCTTGAAATAGATGTAAGCTACGTGCTTTCAAACAATTTTAAAGCTAATAATCTTAAGCCTGGATAGATAATTCTTACTTTTCAATGGTCTTTACTTCATATTAAAATATGCTGGTTATAGCAATTATCATTCTAATATATATTTTTTTAAGTTGTTAGTATTTTAGTAAGTGTTTATTCTGACTTGATCTTAAAGTTTAATAAATGATAATTATGACGTGAGTTTAGGTTTTGATACATGTTTATTCTGACTTAAGTTTAAGTTTTAATAACGAGAACCTTACACCTAAATAAAAGAAGTCATGGGGCTTAACAAAAAATCATGTTAAGCCTGGTACCTATTGGAATTCAGGACGTGTTAGCGCATTTTCGTATTATGTATCAGTATTTATGTTAGATATCAGAATTATGTAGTTATCAGTAATTGTGTTTAGATTTTAGACATATTTTTATGAATTTTCTTGTGTAATGAATATACCTGACATTTTTTCATTTAAAAGTCATTTCTTTACATTTAAATAAAAAATATTTTCTCTTTATTCCAACTACAAGTCACCACAAATGATGACGTAAAACTCTCTAAACCTTTACACACATCCTAATGACGTCAACTAATGAATGTTCATTCTCTGTTGGGTTGAGCTGTTAGGCTCTTAGAACCCGGTTCAATTTTTCGCAAACGAGCCTCAACATTCGGGCATCGCCGTAGAGGTAGTCCTCTGCAGGTGTTGCAACTTCACCAAACAAAGCCCCGTCCAACTCGGGGCAACTCTCTAGCACATGGGTCACCGTCTCCTCCGGGTAGCCACACAACCTACAGGCCAGTTCCCTTCTAGTGTCAAACTTGTACAGGTAGTTTCGTATGGGACAATGGTCAGTTCTCATTCTAGTTATGAGAGACTGACTACTACGATCAAGTTTCCACCAGGCATCGCTTTTGTTCGGTCGCGGCAGTTTCTGGTATACCTTTCTGGCCGTATTCCCATTCTTCCAGCTCACAAGCCATTTCTCTCGGAAATGGTCTTTTAGCCACGACTTGACCCCCAGTTGGGTCAAGGGCTTATCGGGTTGGGGCTGGGCTGCGCCTGCCCTGGCCAGTGCGTCGACCCTGTCTGATTGGGCCGTACCGCAGTGTCCAGCCGTGTACTGCAGAACCACCTTGCCGCAACGTGCCAGGATGTCGCCTACTGTGTCCAGAATGGCACTTACTATCTTGGCCTCCAGAGAGCTTCGACTCAAGGTTTCGAGCGAAAACGGAGAGTCGGTGAAGACCACGACAGTCGGGAAATTCTTTCTCTTATTTAGACGCCGGCGCACTTCCTTCAAACCCTTGTGTATCGCGTCCAGTTCGGCTTCATGACTACTGTTCGTAGATCCACACGGCCCTGACAGCTCTACGCTGTCCCGCCCAGGTTGGGGGTATTGAATTAGTACACCGTATCCACTTTTGCCATCTCTTAAACGTGAGCCGTCCGTGAAGACTTTTACCACGCTGTCTCCATAGGCCTCGATTGTGCGCAGAGTCTCGTCTCGAAGAAGCTCGACGAGACTGGCCCTTGTCACCGCGGTATTTGCCAATGTCAGACGTATATCAGGCGGGTCAAGGCTTTCATTTGGTCCTCGAGCAGGGACCAGTTGCATTCGTTCCCAGAGCTTGGGTAGGGGGACTGAGTCTTCAAGTTCGTGGACCGCGTCCATAATGGAGGGTCTCTTCAGTCTTGTCTTCTTAACCCAACGGTCTTGCAATTGGTAGCAGGGTTCGTCATGCTCCAACCTACGGTATCGCTCCACCGTAGTCATGATTGCCTTTTTATCGCCAGGGGTTCTACGTTTGACATTATTTCTACCGCAGCGGTGGGTGTGGTACGTAACGCCCCACATACGAACCGTAGAGCTTTGTTCTGTATTCGCAAAGGCCTGGACCGGGAGTCTGTAATCAATAGCACTTCTCACGCTACTAAGATAGAGAGCTCTTAGTAGTCTTGCGTCCGCTCCCCAACTCGTGCTAGCCAGTTTCTTCACCAGGGACAATTTAGCTGTGGTTTTGGCGCATAATTCACGTACATGATTATGCATCTGGAGTTTTTGGTCCAGCTTTATACCCAAGTACGTTGGCGTCCTGTCCCAATTGAGCCTCTTACCGCAGATCTGAAGCACCACCTCATGCTTCAGAGCATTCCGTCCATTAGTGAAAATGGAGTGGACCGTTTTTTCCGTATTTACCTCTAGGCGCCATTGGCTGGCGTTCTTTTCAATACGGTTCAGATCATGCTGCAGCCGGTTCTGCAGTGTTGCGACGTCCTTTCCCGAACTCCATATCACCAGATCATCAGCAAACATGGCATTCTGGGACTCGAGTATGCCTTGTAGGTCGTGGACGTAGGCTAAGAACAATGTACAGCTAAGCGCTGAGCCCTGTGGGAGCCCGTCTTCCAGTCGTGCCTCACTGGATAGCGCTTCTCCAAGCCGTGTCTTGATCGTTCTGTCCGTGAGGAACGATTTTACCCAGCCGTACATTTTAGCAGTGACACCTAACTGCTGTAATTTGTATAGTAGCCCTCCACGCCACACCTTGTCGTATGCTTGCTTTAGATCGAAGAACACCGCAACTGTGTGGTTCTTCATCTGGAGTTCGTTTGTCATGGTCTGAATTAAGCGTAGTGCTTGGTCCATCGGGTTTCGTCCCTTGCGGAACCCCCCCTGAGCCTTCGGAATGCTTTTGGTTTTCTCGAGGTATCAATAAAGCCGTGCGTTCACTAACCGTTCCGCTACCTTTCCCACACACGACGTGAGGGAAATGGGCCGGTAGCTGGACGGGTGTTCGCCGGGCTTCCCTTCCTTACGTATCGGGGTAATTATGGCCTTTTTCCACAGCTTCGGCAGTGTGCCTGTAGTCCAGGTTCGATTTATAAAACTAAATAGTTTTATTCGGCCTGTCGTGCCCAGATGTTTGAGCATTTAATTGTGAACCTTGTCTGGCCCTGTTGCTTTACTAGTTTCGCATTTGTCGAGTGCAGTTTGCAATTCTGTCATCGTGAAAGGTGCTTCGAAAACCTCGAGTTGGGGGCCCCTGCTTTGTCTCCTGGTGCCCTCCTTCCGCATTTGGTCGATAGTTTGGCTAAAGTCCGATGAGGCGCCCTTTTTATTCACCTGTGCAAAGTGTTTGTTAAGCGCCCGTGCGCGCTTTGTTTCACTTGCTCGTTGGCCCTTTGACGTCGTCAAAGGGTTACGTCAAAGGGTTGGGTTTTTTAGCTTTGCCCGCACCAGATAATGCATCGATTAGCCGCCAAACTTTACTACCATCTGATAGGTCGAGTTTTTCGCACGTATTGAACCATTTGGCCTTCTTCGCCTTTTCGACAGCAGCGCGGACTTCGGCCGTCAGTCTGTTGTACGCCCTACGAGCTTCGGACGTCTTCAGCTTGGCAGCCTTTTTCCGCGCTTTCGCTCTTCGTTTTACCAAATCATTCAGGCTCCTGTCCCAGTAGGGCCTGAATTTCTGTTTCCCGTTTGTCCTCGGGATCGTCCGTCTCGCAACCCCGAGGATTGTGCCAATAAACTTCTCGTAGGTTTCATCCACGTTGTCTCCTGCAACGTCCAGCAGAGCGAGCTTGGTCTCGCTTTCGGTCTCGTATCTCCACCAATTGGCCTTGCGGAACTGCCAATGCCTTCTATCAAATCGAGGTTTATCCGTACCAAGCACAAACTCGATCAGTATTGGGAGGTGGTCGCTTCCAACCTCTTTTAGTACTTCCAGTATATGCCTGGACTCTAGGTCCGCTGAGATTAGCGTTAGATCTGGGCGGATCTCCGTGCTGTGTCCCGTGTGCAGCAGCGTCGGCTCGCTGTGCTCGTTTTGTAATCTGATCAGGTTCGTACTAATACAGATATCCTCAATGTATCGGCCTGACGCATTCCGTTCGGTATAGCCCCAGTCAGGAGACTGTGCATTGAAGTCTCCTGCTATTATCGTACGACTTAGCGTGAAGTCTTCCCCAATTGGAAGCGTCATTGGGTTCCTGGGCGTATTATAGACATTAGTTACCGTAAAGCCAACGTCTCCTTTGAATACCCTTACAGTTAGGGTATCTGTGTTGCTGTAGCACTTGGCTTCCAGCAGCTCCACCGTTACATCGTTCCGGACCGCTGTGGCAAGGCCCCGGCATCGCGGTCGCACTTGCAATGGTATAGCGAGTAATCTGTTATGTGAAACGGCTTACCCTTTAGAAGCGTTTCTTGGAATAAAGCTACGTCCACATTCCTCTCATGGAGTAGCTTAGTTACTTCATGCGCCTTTTGCCTAATACCACAGACATTCAATTGCAAAACTACCAGGGCTTGTTCTGGACGGCCCTTCGCGCCCTTACCAATACGGTCAGTCGCCGGTTGACCGATAGGACATGGCCTGTCGTGCGTCACCACGCCCAGAGGGGTGGTATCTTCCCCAGCCAGCATACCACCATTAGCTGGAACTTGGGGGTTTATAAGGTCCGTTCCAAGACCTGCGTTTTTCGAAAATTGAACCATTATTATAGAGAGGGAGTAGGCAGAAATCTTCAACTCATTGAGGGCGATTCGTGTGCGTTTCGCCCCTTGCCCAGAGAGTCTTCCGGTCTTCGGCATTCCTAGCCAGGCAATGTTGGGTATAGGCCTGCTCCTGTACCCCGCACCGGACCTCGCGGTGAGGTCTAGCCCTTCCTAACGTTATTACGATAGGAGCCGGTGCTTGTGTTTGGCGATGGCGCCGTGGTTATTAGTTTCAGGTCGCAGCCACTTCTGCTTCCTTACTCATCCCCCAGGCCGCGAAGAGGCTAACTACTTCTGAGGGAATGACGTCAACTAAAAAAAACAACTAATTCATTTGCACCCTTTCGCACCACTCTTCAATGCTTGAAGAATTGTGCATTCGACTTCCGGCAATGGCGGCCGTTCCATGCGTTAGTGTTACCTCTCGATTCGAAATATTTTTTGGTAGTTTTAACGGGGTTTTTAAACGGATCGAGTAACTGAGTGTTGATGCATAAATGGCAGGTCAGGGCATACAAAAAACATATATACATCATGGGTCTAGGACTTATGGATGCTGTGATCAAGGATGATGACAGACGGACGGATGGACGGACGAACAAAACGGGTGCAATAGCGATTTCGACATCTCGAAAATGCGCTAAAAAATACTTTTGTCTTCTTCTTCTTCTTCTGCTGTATTTTCTGGATTTGCTTCCGAAGCCTTTGATTAGCCAAGACCATCAGCAAGGCAGCAGTTGTTTTTGGCAAGTGATGCAGCAATCACATGCCACGGCTAACGGTTCCACGCATTACCCCACCGCTTTTCACTCATTTGGAGATGGTGGAACCGGGGACGCCCTAGGCCCCGGAACAAGTCCCTGGTTTCCCATGGATACGAACCCATGACCATCGGAGCGCCAGTCGAGTTCGCTTGCTCTCGACCACCGAGGTCGTAGTATTAACAATTTTTAATATAGATTTTGTAAATATTGATAATTATTTAAATGTATTCAACTTCTTTAAGCTGAGTAAAAATATTGATATTTATTTAAATGTATCCCACTTCTTAAAGCTTAGTAGAAATATTGATATTTATTTAAATGTATCCCACTTCTTAAAGCCTAGTAAAAATATTGATATTTATTTAAATGTATCCCACTTCTTAAAGCCTAGTAAAAATATTGATATTTATTTAAATGTATCCCTCTTCTTAATGCCTAGTAAAAATATTGATATTTATTTAAATGTATCCCACTTCTTAAAAGCCTAGTAAAAATATTGATATTTATTTAAATGTATCCAAATTCTTAAAGCTTAGTAAAAATATTGATATTTACTTTTAGTATGAATTACTTATCAAACTTATTTCTTATTCAAACCTTATTTGAAATAAAATATTTTAGTATATAATAACCTTTACTTTTTTCTAATTTTATCTTCTACAAGCTGCAATTTTTAGAACATTAGAATAGAGCGTACACATAATTAAACACTTATTTACAATGTTTTTCCAGGGTATAGAGATGTCTAACATTCTCATATTAACACAATAATAAAAATAAATTTCTATTCCTGGGTATAGAGACGTCTAACATTCTCATATTAACACAATAATAAAAATAATTTTCTATTCCTGGGTATAGAGACGTCTAACATTCTCATTATAACACAAGAATAAAATAAATTTCTATTCCTGGGTATAGAGACGTCTAACATTCTCATAATAACACAAGAATAAAATAAATTTCTATTCCTGGGTATAGAGACGTCTAACATTCTCATTATAACACACGAATAAAATAAATTTCTATTCCTGGGTACAGAGACGTCTAACATTCTCATTATAACACACGAATAAAATAAATTTCTATTCCTGGGTATAGAGACGTCTAACATTCTCATTATAACACAAGAATAAAATAAATTTGGTTAAAGCTGTAGGTGTGCTGTAGGACACATGTGTTGTTCTAGATTTACACATTATGAACTTCTATTTCAAGGAAATACTTCCATTCACTAGACTCCAAATTTTCATAATACAAAATATTTTGGTAATTACCATGTCTATAGGACAAGAGACAAAAACAACGGTCAAAAGTTTTTTTGTAAGATTCATATAAAGACATTCAAAAGATATATGAAAAAATATAAAAACATATTTTGCTATAATTTTAATGAGAATCAGTTTTCCGCTCAAAAAACGTCAAAAAGAATCCGAAAATATAAAAATCTAGATATGTCTAGTAAAACATTTTTAAAATATAGCGTACCTATCGTGAATATACTTTTCAAATAGTAGTGTCAATAAAGTGCGCATCTACTTATTGCACGACAGGAAATGTTGTTGAACACAATATGCACCATGACACAGTATCTCAAAAATGAACATGATACAAAGAGATAAAAAAAGTAATTTAAAAACTCAATAATTAAATTATAGCACATTCGAACGATCTGAAATTTTCAAGTTAATTGTTATTATCGACGTGAGTCTACTTGCAAAATTTCAGCTCGCTAGCTTACGAGGAAGTGGGATATAAATCAATCCATATTTTTCGTCAAGGAAGCAAGGTCTCAGACACCGCAATTTTAGATAAAGTATTTTAACAATTTGGACTTTTTTCGTTTGTAAATTCAAGAAATTACAATTTTCTTAAAATAAAAAGTTGGTTATGAAATTTTAATATCAAAACATTAACCATATCTAGAAAAACAGAAAGTAATATTCCATGTTTTATCACATTTAAATCTGTGATTTTGTGAACATGCCGATTATACAAGGGAGGACTGAATATTTATGATAAATATATATAATAGCCCAGTGGTGTGGGTATGTTTGTAATAACGCAAGCGATGTACGACAGTCTACAGCAGTTAGATTAGTTGAAACGCTACAGAAGCGATGTACGACAGTCTACAGCAGTTAGTTTATGAGCGCTGTAAAAATATTTAATATGATGACGTCATTGTTTGGTGTGCATCGGTACGCAAAATACAACCCCTATTATTATTATTAAATAAATACTTTGCGTACATTTCATAAAGTTTAATAATTCGTATTTATCAAAAAAGGACAAGTTAGTTGGTCTTTAAAGAAAAGGTTGGCGCCGTAGGCGCCCAATAAAAGGGGGCGCCGCAGGCGCCACGGCGCCCGGCACAATATTTATAAAAAAAGAACAAGTTAGTTGGTCTTTAAAAAAAAGGTTGGCGCCGTAGGCACCCAAAAAACCGGGGGCGCCGCAGGCGCCACTGCGCCTGGCACAATATTTATCAAAAAAGGACAAGTTAGTTGGTCTTTAAAAAAAAAGGTTTGCGCCGTAGGCGCCCAAAAAACGGGGGCGCCGCAGGCGCCACGGCGCCTGGTACAATCTAGTTATACAATATTTGGTTTAGTTGAATTGTAACACTGTTTATGAGAAAAGGATTTTTTGAAAAAATTATTACTTATTATTCTCAACTTTATATATTTAGGATGTTGTTATTCTTTGTGTCAATTCAGCAAATAGTTATTAATTTGATTTTTCTTTTAAAGTTGAACTTAGATTCAATAACACCTTTAATTATTCGCACCGACAGGTCAATAAAAAACCATTACCTTCGAAAGTCATGTTTTATATCTTAGATATACAGACGCTCATTCTCTGCAGAAGATAATTGCGTCCACAGACCATGAGAGATGATCTGTTGGCAAGTGATGCAGCGGTCACAGGCCACGGCTATAGGGGTTCCACGCATTACCCCAGCCGCCTAACTATTGTCTAATTAGGTACCCATTCGGAGCTGGGTTACTCGGGGACTCCTCAGGCCCCGAGAACAAATCCTCACTTTCTTGTGGATTCGAACTCGTGACCATCAGTATGACAGTCGAGAGCGCTACCTCTCGGCCACCATGTTTTAAATCCAGGAAATAACAGCCATGTAGTAGTTATTGTGACTTTTTTTTGTTCATAGACATGATAACTCGGTTCAAATTCGATCTATTACTTTCAAAAAGGAAAATTTATATTTCTGTTTAATTTCAAAAGCTGTAAACAAAAAATGCTTAGGAAAGAAATCGTTTTTTTTTTATTAATAAAAATCTCACGATTAAAGCAACACAGTAGTCAGTTATTGTTTCTTGCATGATATATGTAGAAGAGATATTCGCTTCAAATATCGCCTAATTAGCGCTGAGCTGCTTGCAAAACTATAAACACCATTTATTTTTAAATTTAAATTTAATTCGTGTAAACCTCAGTTACAATCACTAAATAATTACACATTTTTCTTTAAATTTAAACTAACACAAGTTTATTATTGTGTCTCATGGTATAGAATCTTTCATTTTAAATTACATTTTAAAAAAATAGTAAGATTCTTGTTTTTTAACTTAATTCTTTAAAGAACATCACAATATTGACATATATTTATATATCGGAGCTATTTGGTGCGCACAGATTACAGACAATACACAAAAATGCGCATCTGATGTTGGGATGTTATTTAAGTAAAGTGTTTTTTCTCAATAGCAAAATACAGACACCATTTCTACACCAATTTAGTTTCTACATATTGCTGTTGCACTATAAATATTTGTTCATAAATTGAATTTCCCGAAAGCTTGGCACCAAGAAAAACAATTCCTGACGAATTCTATTAAAAAATATATGTGATAGACCAACGTGGTAGGATTAATAATTGTAGGTAACTCTTTTATAAAGAAATCTTTTTAAGCCCAAAATATTCAAAACAAATTAGAGTAATAAGTATTATTGTGTTCAGTGGCGTAGCTAGCACTTTTGCCGCCCGGGGCGGTCTCCAATTTGCCGCCTTTTATAAGGGCTGTCCATAAATGACGTAACGCACCTGGAAGGGGGATCCAGGGATACACATTTGTGACGATAGGGAGTGTGTTTCACAATATGATGTCACATCAAAATGGGCAACTTTAAATACAATTTTCACATTAATGTTTGAATACTGACTCTTTATTTAATGACGTTTAGGATGGCTCCACGCGTGTTACGATATTATGGGGCAACCGTACTCTAAAAAATACTTACGTGCTCATTTTCAAATAGAAAAAAAAAGAAAATACTGCTTTTATTGTTTAGGGGGTGGGCGAAAAGCTTTGTGGCGTCATATGAAAAGGTATCTAAGTTTTTATGACGACGTGTGACGCTTGAGGAGGAGTAAAGAATTAGGAAAAATAGCGTGACGTCATTTATGGATGGCTCTTTTAGTTAAGTATATGATGGATTTATAAATTAATAAACATGAAATAATAATCGTAATTGAAGCGAAATAATGGTGGAAAACATGTTTTACCATTGAATGCCATATTTATGTTAGCAGTAATAAAAAAGACCGCATAAAATGATATACCCCCCCCCCACACATGAGACAAAACGTATTCGAAATTTTACACCCAAAAAACATTACCAATTACTATGCTTTTATTTTATATTAGTATGTAAACATATTTTTACATTTACTTTACTAACTTTCCTAGTAGAAAAATCGTTTATTATACTATCAAAATTTCACATTGTTTGTGATATCTTATTCTATGCTGGGATAATACTGCAAGATTATGTAGTCCTAAATCACTCATTTTGGAATTAATACACTTAAAAAAAAAATCAATTTCAGTTTGGAGACGCCCCTTTCACAACTATCAACACTTATAGCAATTGCTGAAAAAATTCTTAGCAAAATTACAATGTTGGGTACATAATTTGCCAATCTATATTGTTGAACAAATTTTAATAGATCAAGAGGTCTTCCCCGCCCCACCCCCACCCCCCGTTTTTCTAAAGTAATGCCTCTTCTTATAGTGTAGGAACAGCCATAAAAACCTTGATACTTTTTCTTTCAATATTGAAATTTTCTTTATCAATGTCAAAACAGTAATTTATTTGATGCTAAAATTCTTCATTTAGTATGTTGCTTTATATTATATACGAATATTTTCATGCAAGGATATGCATCTGATCAATGCGTTGTTTTATTTTCNTTTTTTTTTTTCCGAAATCATTTACGCCTATTTTGGTGTTAATTGTTAGAAATTTGAAAATTTTCATATTCTTGTCATAATTCAAATCATTTACACTTACACACAATTTTAATTGGATAGGCGTAACATTTTAAATAAATAACTGTCTTTAAATCTAAAATAGCAAAAACTATGTGTGCTACCTTAATGCAATAAAAAATTATTTTAAATAATTCCCTTACAATAATTTTGTGTCAACTGAAACAGTATTATAAATTACAACTTGCAAGTTAAACACAATATTTGAACCACCATGCATTGTAGGTACTTGTTAGCGCATCATTCTGCGCATGTCAAAATTCCTCGCAAAAACAGTTGTGGCGATATTTATAGCACGTATTATTCGGCCCAGCAACGATGTGTTTTTGTTATAGTTTTCTTATAAAAGCATAATCTGTGTAGTATACCATTTAATTTTCCAAACAAATCGGTACCTTTTTTGAGCTATCTTAAATTTTTGAACGGGGTTGCATTAGCTATTATAACCACTATGTAATCAAACAAATGTTGTGGGACATGTAGATTTAGACTAGAAATTACGAATATGTTTGTTACAACTTGGTTTTCCTCCTTCAAAAGAAAAAGGGCGGTTGTCAAAAAAGGCTGTACTTTTCAAATTCCAAACAAATGCCGCCCTCAAAATGTGTGCCGCCCGGGGCGGACCGCCCCCACCGCCCCCCTCTAGCTACGCCACTGATTGTGTTGCTTAATATTTCTTTCAATGTCACTGTGAATAATTTATATACAAATGAAATTTAAGAACAAATTGTATCATCAAGTCATATTAATATCAATTCATTAAAACTAGGAAATATATTCATTTACTTTATAATATATGATTTTGTCACAAATTATACAATAGCACTACTTCATTAAGAAATTTGTTTGGTTAAAAAACAAATCTATTTGATCAAAGTGGTATGCCACTTAACCTCGCTCCCTTAAAAGGGATACAATATGAATAAATTGATAAACCTTAGCTTAACTTATTATTATTATTAATTCAAGAAGTACAATACTATCATTACCTTTAGATTTTTTTTTTGTATTTATAACTTCATACTAATTAAAAAATGTATAACTATGTTAAAAAATGTATGATAATCAAACCTTACAAAAATTGTACAAACATAGCATTTTCACAAAACGTTTAAGATTTTGTTGTTTTTTCTTTTTTTTTTTTTTCGAAATACAAAAAAGTAGTAAGAATATAAATCGTTTTTTATATATGTATATGAAAGTAACGAACATTGACATACAAAACTGGTAAAAACTGACTGAGGATATGACCACGTGGTGGGCTACTATTAAAGAAAAATCACAAAGATTATAGGAGCAAACCAGGGAAGAAGTAGTTGGGAAAAGATCGAGAAGAAAGGCCAGGCAACACTGACCCCTGCTTTCGTGTGTGTAACCTGCTGAAGAAAAAGGCCAGGAAACACTGACCACTGCTTTCGTGTATGTAACATGCTGAAGAGAAAGGCCAGGCAACATTGACCACTGCTTTCGTGTGTGTAACCTGCTGAAGAAAAAGGCCAGGAAACACTGACCACTGCATTCGTGTGTGTAATATGCTGAAGAGAAAGGCCAGGCAACACTGACCACTGCATTCGTGGGTGTAACATGCTGAAGAGAAAGGCCAGGCAAAACTGACCACTGCATTCTTGTGTGTAATATGCTGAAGAGAAAGGCCAGGCAACACTGACCACTGCATTCGTGGGTGTAACATGCTGAAGAGAAAGGCCAGGAAACACTGACCACTGCTTTCGTGTATGTAACATGCTGAAGAGAAAGACCAGGCAACACTGACCACTGCCTTCGTGTGTGTAGCATGCTGAAGAGAAAGGCCAGGCAACACTGACTACCGCATTCGTGGATGAAACATGCTGAAGAGAGAGGCCAGTCAAAAACAAATAATGTATGTAACTTTCACTATGCTTTATATTACAGATTAAAATGAAAGATCTATTTCACACCTACTTTAACATGTAGAAACAAAGTTATTATTATTGCTACGTTTGGTTCTTAAAGCATGATAATAAAGAGAGGAAACTATTTTTAAATAATTCATACTCATCATTGAACTTTATACAAACAATATGACCCAACTCTCTAAATCTGTGTGCACAATTTAACTTTACTCACAAATAAAAGTATCTTTAAAGATGTATAAATAAATAAATTTTAAAAAATATATAAATATATATACATATACGTTTCATTAGACAACTCAAGAAGTTTGCCAATCGTCTACAAACTTATTAAGAAAATTATTTTTAAAAAAAGTAAATAACTTTAAATCTCCTATATTAGATATAAGCTATAAGGATAATCATTATAATATACTGGGCAAAACAATCCGATAATACAAATTACTAGTTATGTCTCGTAAAACGTGTTTAATATAATGAGCCCGATTGTGAATATTTATTTTATATAACATATTATCAATGTTATGCTCACCTTATTGTGCGACTTGAAAGGTTGTTGAACAGAATATGTACCACGAAACAAATCTGAAAAATTAATGTGATACATAGAGATAAATATCATAGGTAAAAAATCAATAATTCAATTACAGTACATTGGATTTGTTTGAAACTTTGATACCTAAATTTTATTATCGCCACAAGTCTGCCAGCAAAATTTTGGCTCTGGACCTTTAGAGGAAATGGGTTAAAAATCAATCCAAAGTTTTTTCGGCACGCAGGCAAGGCTCTTAAAACCACAAGTTAATATAAAGATTTATCAAATATGAGTTGAGTTTGTTTGGTATTGTGTGGGTGACATTTTGTTTGCTTGAAACAACCTGACTGTTGTTTGTAACTGTGTAGGTGACATTCTGTTTACTTGTAACAACCTGACTGTTCGTAACTGAGTAGGTGACATTATGTTTACTTGTAACAACCTGACTGTTGTTTGTAACTGTGTAGGTGACATTATGTTTACTTTTAACAACCTGACTGTTGTTTGTAGCTGTATAGATGACATTCTGTTTACTCGTAACAACCTGACTGTTGTTTACTGAAATCGTTACGTCACATCATGACGAATATATATATATATATACCTTAAATTAGTTTATAAATATAAATTTGCTTTTTGTCAATTAAATACCGAGATGAAAGTAATCTCTTTCTAATTATTTGATAAATGTTTCTAAAGTTTCCACAAAAATATAATTTATCCTTGTTTTCATTGTAGAATTTTTTCTGCAACAAGTTAAATTTGTATCTTATTAAATATGTTTACAATCATAGTCGTGTGTGTGCAACTACAAAAACACCCGGAGCTAATACAAAAACAACGTGTGCTTTCAGTTTCTGTAATAACTATGTCTCATCAATGACAATAGCATCAATTTAAAGGACATTTTTAAGTTGGTTCGTAGATTTGTACATAGCAGCTCAGAAAGTCTATACGTGTCTAGTTTTTAAATATGTCATATAAGATAATATTAAAGGCCATCAAAGTTTACTTGGTTTATTTGGCTCATATAAAATAGGGAATATCCGTTGGTACACTTCCATGGACTTGACTATAAGAAATATAATTTGAAGGCAGTTTGTGGAAGATTATTTTCATAACAGTTATTGAGATATCGTTATGTGACACATTATCCAATAGCCTTGGCCAGTGAACAATATGGCACAAAACAGAATCGTAGAATTAATTACAATGTAGGGATCAATACATTTATGTATGAAAGCAGCGTATGTTTTTTTTTTAAATAAATAGTTTAATAAACTTTTACTTATGTAATGTATTTAGTTGACGAAAAACTAAATTTTACAAACAAATTACTAATCCCTAGCAACATCAATGAATAAAAACCAAGTTTTGCTAATTTATGTTTTAAATGGTAGCATAAAGTTATATGAATGCACATAATATGTTAACAAATTTCACTAAAAGATAAAAGTTAACAAATAATTTTTATATATTCAATCGATTAGCGCACGTTTGAAATGATAATATAATTAGACAAAAATTTGACACAGCTGAAATCCTTTTTTTTTACACACACTCACTTTCACGCACATGCAGACGACAACGCAGATGCTGATGCACACGCACACGCACAAACACAGCACGCACGTACGAACGCACGCACGCGCCTACACTCGAACACGCGCGCACGCACACACGCACGGAAGCACGCACGCACGCACACGCACACTCGACGCACACACACATTTACACAAAAAACACACAACACAGAAACATAAATATTTATAATGCGCAGTACTTTTCATTTTTTGCCAATTTTTTCTTGCATCGACGATTAAAATTGTTTCTTTGTTTTAAAGCCATTTATTTTAAGACTCCTAGAAAATATGGACGAATTTAGCAACATTTTAAAAAACAAATTGTCTTTAGTTGCTATTCAAATATAAAAATGCAATACAAGTATATTTTGAAATTCTTGGCTAAAAACACAATTTTAGATAAAATGACAAGACTTTTTATTAAGGTTCATTGTATTAACATATTAAATACGCTTTAAATTGGGATTTCCCGTAAATTTGACACAACAAAGAACTATTACAGACGTGTTAGAATAACAACATATATTTCAAACAAGTTGGGAAAATTATTTATTATTAAATTACTATTTGTTTACGAACAGAATTTTTGAATTTATAATTTACCCACCAATGAGATTAATAACTATGTTTTTGTTGCTTAAAAATTGTTTGAATGAAACCTAGAATATTATATGCACACATACATTCTCAAGAACAATGTATCAATAAATATTAATAATATAAAATCGTGAAAACTATAATAACCATACATTCTCTCTTAGCATATGCCCTTTTGTAACAATTTTATGACACTAGTACCAAAAGTTTAGGAATTAACATCAAAGAGCCAACCATTTTATCAAAGTGGCAAGCCACTTGACTTCGCTCCCTGTAAAAGGGAGACATAATAAATCAGTATATAAACCTTTGATCAACATATTATACTTACTACATCAAAAGTAATTTTAGATATAAGATAGTATAATTAGATTTTTTT
>MUZC01000521.1:209929-221151 GCA_002072015.1 Radix auricularia | reverse complement strand
TTTTTTTTTTTTTTTGTGCAGTTTTTTTATAATAGCGCCATCTGTGATTTATACATTTTAAATTTGGAAACAAATAGTTACCTTTTTTGAGCGATTTTAAATTTTTAACTGTTCTGCGTTAGTTATAACAACCACTATGTAATCAAACAAATGTTGCACGAATCCGTTAATTTAAACTCAAAATTGAGTTTCTTTTTATTTCACTATGGTTTCCCCCCTTCAAAAGAAAAGGGGCGGTTTTCTGAAATGACTGAGTTTATTTTTCAAATGCCCACAAACGCCGCCCTTTGAATGAGTGCCGCCCGGGGCGGACCGCCCCCTCCGCCCTCCCCCCTATCTACGCCACTGTGCGCACCTATGAAACAAATCTAAATCATCCAACGTGGAACAAATGACGTCAGTTAAAGACTTCCGATGTCCACGATCACTTGCCAGTGTTCCTCTTTCCTGTTCTCACTGCCTCTTCTAAAACATTACTTCTACACGTCTGCTTGGCTCTTCGTCTTCCTCATTTCCCATGTCAGTTCCATTCTAGTGTGTTTTCTTTTATTAGTATGTGATGTATCAATCTCCATGTTTCCAGTGGCATAGCTATTGGAGGGGGTACACAATTCAAAAGTCCCCACTTGATGGGGGCCCCCAAATAAGTGTCTGAATTTTTTTACACTAACTATTACACTACCGCCATATATGTGGGCCATCAAAGAGGTTAAGCCCATTGGGCCCCAAGCCCAAGCCCCAACAAATTCCTAGCTACGCCACTGTAGGTCTCCCATATCTTGGTGTTTACATCTTGTCCTACCATTTTATTTTAATAGTCCTACCATTTTATTTTAATAGTCCTACCATTTTATTTTAATAGTCCTACCATTTTATTTGAATATATTTTTCAGAAATCTGTTGATAAATGTCTGAATTTTCTTAGTTGTTGTATGTAGTTTCTGCTGTTCTTCATGTTTCTGATCCATGCAATACAACAGTACAGCTTTCACATTGGAAATAAAAACTACTCTTTATTTTAGTTGTGATAGAGATGTGGGATCATTTCCCAAACTGATTGTTTGGGTTTTTTTAATGCCTTTCGTAAATGGTTTTTTTAGCGTTCACCTGTTCCACCACACATAACGCCCCCCCTACCTAGGTATACGAAGCCTTCTACTTGTCCTATGGTTTAGTTTTCTAATTTTACATCTCTATATTGTTGGTGAAATATTTTAAGCGTTGTGGGTTTTTTATTGTTGTTGTTGTTTTGTTGGGTTTTTTTTTTTAAATTGTGTGTGCTTCATGTTAAGTTCCGCTCTTTTTAAAGCCTCGACGAAAGATTTCTCCTGAATGCCTTCTAGTCTGTGAGATAGTATGGATATGTCATCTGCTAATTTCAATTTTTCTAATTTTTGAGTTAGTGTCCGTTGTAATGCTTTTCATGACGTTACGTAGGCCTCTAAATACGAGAACCTAACTGAACTTATCTAACGTGCCAATCTAAATGGATCACTTAAACATGTCAATACAGTTAAACCAATCCAAACATCCTATAGAAATAAATAAATACAAACATGGAAGCGCACCTATTAATCTTTACTAGGGCTGCGGAAATTAAGAATTAATTTCTCGATTAATAGTTAAAAATTGTATCGATTAAATATTGATTAAAATAATTTTTATCGATAAAAATTCGATTAAAATTTAAGAAAATATTTATATTTTTTTCAATTTATTTAAAAAAAGAATTAATTATTAAGAATTAGTAACTTTTTATACGTAAAAACTTCTCCAGCGTATTATTATAATTATTAATTTCTGTAGACGCGCAGATGTAAACAAACAATGGCCACTAATGACAGCTTCACATTTGGTAAATTTTTTAAAAATGTAAACAAAAAATTGAGCAAAAATTTACTTTTTTTTAAGCAAACTGCGGATGGAAAATAGAAGATGAGGAAAAAGTTTACATTATCCATCTAACATTACCCATCTAACATTACCCATCTAACATTACCTAACCTAATTTAACAACATATCATACTTTAACAATCTAACATTAACAATCTAACATTACCTATCCTACTTTAACAATCTAACATTACCCATCTAGCATTACCTATCCTACTTTAATAATCTAACATTACCCATCTAATGTTAACCATCTAACATTACCTATCCTACTTTAACAATCTAACATTACCCATCTAGCATTACCTATCCTACTTTAACAATCTAACATTTCCCATCTAACATTACCCATCGCCCTTCAACTTTCAACTACATAATCACCACCCTAAACACAACACTCACTCGTAAGGGACACCGCATTAATGTAATCCTAGTTTCCTATTAAAATTGGAAGTTGTTGTTTTTTTAACTTTTTAAAATCCAACTACCAATAAAACTAATGAGCAGAAACCGTAGATTTCTCCCTTGACTCTCTGAGAGTCTGTCACGTGAGCCTGTTTATGGCTGGGCTACCGGCCCGTGATATCATCAACTCTATTGAACCGTTCAGTCGTGAGTTGAACCTCAACACCTACAGCTTTTTATGTCCCATCTGATGTGCTAACCCGTAGTCCATGTGGTAGCCCGTAGTCCATGTGGTAGCCCGTAGTCCATGTGGTAGCCCGTGGTCCATGTGGTAGCCCGTGGTCCATGTGGTAGCCCGTGGTCCATGTGGTAGCCCGTGGTACATGTGGTAGCCCGTGGTCCATGTGGTAGCCCGTGGTCCATGTGGTAGCCCGTAGTCCATGTGGTCACATGTGGTCCATGTGGTAGCCCGTAGTCCATGTGGTAGCCCGTGGTACATGTGGTAGCCCGTAGTCCATGTGGTAGCCCGTGGTCCATGTGGTAGCCCGTAGTCCATGTGGTAGCCCGTGGTCCATGTGGTAGCCCGTGGTCCATGTGGTAGCCCGTGGTCCATGTGGTAGCCCGTGGTCCATGTGGTAGCCCGTTGTCCATGTGGTAGCTCGTAGTCCATGTGGTAGCCCGTGTTCCATGTGGTAGGCCGTTGTCCATGTGGTAGCTCGTAGTCCATGTGGTAGCCCGTGGTCCATGTGGTAGCTCGTAGTCCATATGGTAGCCCGTGGTCCATGTGGTAGCCCGTAGTCCATGTAGTAGCCCGTGGTCCATGTGGTAGCCCGTGGTCCATGTGGTAGCCCGTGGTCCATGTGGTAGCCCGTGGTCCATGTGGTAGCCCGTGGTCCATGTGGTCACATGTGGTCCATGTGGTAGCCCGTCAATGCCCGTGGTCCATGTGGTAGCCCGTAGTCAATGCCCGTGGTCCATGTGGTAGCCCGTAGTCCATGTGGTCGCCTGTGGTCCATGTGGACGCCTGTGGTTCATGTGGTCTCGTGTGGTCCATGTAGTCTCGTGTGGTCCATGTGGTCACCTGTAGTCCATGTGGTCACCTGTGGTCCTTGTGGTCACCTGTGGTCCATGTGGTCACCTGTGGTCCATGTGGTCACCTGTGGTCCATGTTGTCTCGTGTGGTCCATGTGGTCACCTGTGGTCCATGTGGTCACCTGCAGTCCATGTGGTCTCGTGTGGTCCATGTGGACGCCTGTGGTTCATGTGGTCTCGTGTGGTCCATGTGGTCACCTGTGGTCCATGTGGTCGCCTGTGGTCCATGTGGTCCATTTGGTCACCTGTGGTCCAAATGGTCACCTGCTGTCCATGTGGTCACCTGCTGTCCATGTGGTCACCTGCTGTCCGTGTGGTCACCTGCTGTCCATGTGGTCACCTGCTGTCCATGTGGTCACCTGTGGTCCATGTGGTCACCTGCTGTCCATGTGGTCACCTGCTGTCCATGTGGTCACCTGCTGTCCATGTGGTCACCTGTGATCCATGTGGTCACCTGTGGTCCATGTGGTCACCTGTGATCCATGTGGTCGCCTGTGGTCCATGTGGTCACCTGTGATCCATGTGGTCACCTGCTGTCCATGTGGTCACCTGTAGTTCACGTGGTAGCCCGTGGTCCATGTGGTAGCCCGTAGTCAATACCCGTGGTCCATGTGGTAGCACGTGGTCCATGTGGTAGCCCGTGGTCCATGTGGTAGCCCGTGGTCCATGTGGTAGCCCGTGGTCCATGTGGTAGCCCGTGGTCCATGTGGTCACATGTGGTCCATGTGGTCGCCCGTAGTCAATGCCCGTGGTCCATGTGGTAGCCCGTGGTCCATGAGGTAGCTCGTAGTCAATGCCCGTGGTCCATGTGGTAGCTCGTAGTCCATGTGGTAGCCCGTGGTCCATGTGGTAGCCCGTGGTCCATGTGGTAGCCCGTGGTCCATGTGGTAGCCCGTGGTCCATGTGGACGCCTGTGGTTCATGTGGTCTCGTGTGGTCCATGTGGTAGCCCGTGGTCCATGTGGTCGCCTGTGGTCCATGTGGGCGCCTGTGGTCCATGTAGACGCCTGTGGTTCATGTGGTCTCGTGTGGTCCATGTGGTCACCTGTGGTCCATGGGGTCGCCTGTGGTCCATGTGGTCACCTGTGGTCCAAGTGGTCACCTGTGGTCCATGTGGTCTCGTGTGGTCCATGTGGTCTCGTGTGGTCCATGTGGTCACCTGTGGTCCATGTGGTCACCTGTGGTCCTTGTGGTCACCTGTGGTCCATGTGGTCACCTGTGGTCCATGTGGTCACCTGTGGTCCATGTGGTCACCTGTGGTCCATGTTGTCTCGTGTGGTCCATGTGGTCACCTGTGGTCCTTGTGGTCACCTGCAGTCCATGTGGTCTCGTGTGGTCTATGTGGACGCCTGTAGTTCATGTGGTCTCGTGTGGTCCATGTGGTCACCTGTGGTCCATGTGGTCGCCTGTGGTCCATGTGGTCACCTGTGGTCCAAATGGTCACCTGCTGTCCATGTGGTCACCTGCTGTCCATGTGGTCACCTGCTGTCCATGTGGTCACCTGCTGTCCATGTGGTCACCTGTGATCCATGTGGTCACCTGTGGTCCATGTGGTCACCTGTGATCCATGTGGTCGCCTGTGGTCCATGTGGTCACCTGTGATCCATGTGGTCGCCTGTGATCCATGTGGTCACCTGCTGTCCATGTGGTCACCTGTAGTTCACGTGGTCACCTGGGGTCCATGTGGTAACCTGTTCTCCGTGTTTCCTATTACTGTCCTCAGACATGAGTGAAGCCATACATGACCTCGTTAGCGGCCAACCATTTCCTAATATCCCCGTCACGGACAATGGCCAGATAATCATCACAAGTAGACACAAAATAAAGAGGAGAAGCTTAATGATAATGGTATTATTTATTTTATCTTTTATTTATTTCAGGTTAGTTAGAGAAGGGGAAATTAACAGATAGCTGGACCAGGGTAGACGTCATGTAATTGGTTGGGTCTATGAAAACGTTGTAAAATGACATGATTACAAAGATGTGGTTTTAAAAATACATGATTCTAAAAATACACGTTTGTAAAAATGCACGCTTGTAAAAATACACGGTTGTAAAAATAAACGGTTGTAAAAATACACGGTTGTAAAAATACACGGTTGTTCAGACAATGTTGAAAAAACTACAAGTTTTTTTTTAATGACAGTTTTAAAAACGCACATTCTAAAAATTTATTTGGACACAATTTTCAAATGACACGGTTGTGAAATGACACGGTTCTGACATGATTCGGTTATAAAGCTCAGTTGACATCGGTTTCTATGAAACTATACCTTGTTTGGTCTCATATTTGTACTCACAACTTATAACTTGGTTTGTCTCATATTTGAACTCACAGCTTATACCTTGGTTGGTCTCATATTTTTACTCACAGCTTATACCTTAGTTGGTCTCATATTTGTACTCACAGCCTATACCTTAGTTGGTCTCATATTTGTACTCACAGCTTACACCTTCTTCGGTCTCATATTTGAACTCACAGCTTATAACTTGGTTGGTCTCATGTTTGTACTCACAGCTTATACCTTCTTCGGTCTCATATTTGTACTCACAGGTTATACCTTGGTTGGTCTCATGTTTGACTCCAACAGCTGACCCTCTTTATGTAAGTCTTCAGATGTTAATTCTGGCTAGTTTTTTATTATTATTATGTCAGTTATATATCAGCCTTTGGCTTCACAATTACTTCAGTATTTCACCAAGTAGTCTAATACCTGTTCAAGAATTATTAGATACTCAGCAACCCTCAACTTCAAGTGAATATAGAGATTGTCCAAGTCGAACTTTCCGGCATTTCAACTTCAAATGATTCCAATTTTTAAAAAAGCGTTGTTAAATAAAATATTTTTTAAAGATTTAATTTATTTTAAAGAGACGCCGAGTGGTGTCTTCAAGTGAAATTTTTCTTATTACGAGTTTTGGGAAAGTGAGTTTAATACGTTAACATTCTTTTTTTAATTTATATATTGTCTTGGACATGCGCACTTGTCTTCTGGCTATCACTCTAAATGTCTTCATTTAATCAGGTTTTTAAGTCCGTAACCTCCATTCTTGGCGACGTAAAAGATTTCATTAGAAGTTTAAAAGTGATAGATTTGTGTCTTTTATTTTCTAACATGTGCACGTCTATCTCAAGCAATTCACAATGTGTGTGAGTCTGTTTCATGCTATTCTCATTGTGTGAGTCTGTCTCATGCTATTCACAATGTGTGTGAGTTTATCTCTAGCTATTCACAATGTGTGTGAGTCTATCTCTAGCTATTCACAATGTGTGTGAGTCTATCTCTAGCTATTCACAATGTGAGTGAGTCTATCTCTAGCTATTCACAATGTGTGTGAGTCTATCTCTAGCTATTCACAATGTGTGTGAGTCTATCTCTAGCTATTCACAATGTGTGTGAGTCTATCTCAAGCTATTCACAATGTGTGTGAGTCTATCTCAAGCTATTCACAATGTGTGTGAGTCTGTCTCAAGCAATTCACAATGTGTGTGAGTCTGTTTCATGCTATTCTCATTGTGTGAGTCTGTCTCTAGCTATTCACAATGTGTGTGAGTCTATCTCTAGCTATTCACAATGTGAGTGATTCTATCTCAAGCTATTCACATTGTGTGATTCTATCTCTAGCTATTCACAATGTGTGTGTGTCTATCTCAAGCTACACTGTCTGTGTTAATCTTTCTCTAATTATTCATAAGTTTCATAAACTGACAGAGAATAATTCCACCGAATAGTTGTCTTATAACATTAATTGGTACAGTGAAACCTCTCATAACGAGCATACTTTGATCCAGAATCTTAGTCGTTAAGCGAAATAATGTTTCCCATACAAATCAATGTAAAATACGATAATTCGTTTCATGCTGAAAAAAAAAACTTTTTTTTTTAATTTATTAATTTTTTTCAAACATAATTACCTAGTAAGGAGTGTAACAATTTGGAATGCAATTTAGATTTAAAATCAAATAAGTTTCCCCTTCTCACAAACAATGTTTTTGTTAACAATATCTCCTTGTAATCGCTTTTTTCATTTATTCCTATCAGAAGTAACCTCTCAACGTCACTAAGAATACTTAACAGTTTCGTATGCATTCTTGACGCTCCCTTTGAGGCATCCATCCTCTTAATTTTTCTTTTGATCTTGAGAATAGGGCAGATCGTTAATGTTGACCGATTGTATCTGCGCGCTAGATAAGCACGCCCACACCTTGTTTTCCTTTTAAATGATTTTACGTTTCATTTCAAAAGTTTTATTCTCTCTTATAATTATCTTCTTGTGTTTCTTTCTTCGAAGGTATTTTAGCACATGATATTATACTTTGCACATGAAAAGATTGCGACTGCTGTATGAATACAAAATTTGTAAAAACGGGTGATCACACACGAAAACAACACTAGGCTAACAGAACGAGTGCTAAACACAAACGAATGGAAGTCTTGGCTCACGAATGAATGTCAGGAAAAAGGACCAGCTCTGCGTAACTCGTTATGCGAAATGTTGCTCGTTAGGAGAGCAACATTTTCACATTTGGTTTCGCTGGTTTTGCGAATTACTCGTTATTAGGGTGGCCATATGAGGTGCTCGTTATGAGACGTTCCCTTGTAAAAGATCAAATAATATCGCACTAGATCACTATAACCTCATAGGGCTTAAATGACCCTTCTAACTTTGGAATGTTTATTTTTATTTTTATTTTATTTATTTTTCATTTTTTCTCTCTCTTGATTTTCGGTATTAATATATTTGACTAGATGGCCACGGCGTAGCATACGCCGCAGAGTTGGTCATAAATATTGCAAAGAAGGGGGGGGACAGTCATAAACTACATTACGAAGAAATCAGAAGGGGAATGATCCTTGGGGGTGGAGATAACTGCCGACGCATTGTTGTTCTGGAAACATATGCTTTGCAGTTAGCTGATTGTCACCCCCGACCCAGCAACACCCTACTTTGCCAAACATAAACTAATAGCCGACCCGCGTCGTAGCATACGCCGCTTATAATTTAGTGACGGGTGAAGACTTCCTGAAAACACAGTTGTCCAAATGGGGTGGGTTTGGGCAAACGACTGTGAGTGAATGAAAAGAAGGAACTCTGGAGAGAGCAATATACAAATGTTGTATACAACAAAAGTAAATGTTGAGGAGAGTGTGTGACTACTTTTCTGTCACTGAGCACAACGAAGAGCACGAAGTTATTATGCCAATGTAGAGAAAAAAGCTTACAGCCGTGTTGCGAAAAGAAAGTGGGAAATGAACGTGTACAAACACAAACATTTTTAAACATTAAAAAAAAAAAGTAATGTCTTAGCTGGGGCTTGAACCTACGACCTTCCGCTTGTAAGGTGAATATAATAACCACCACACTACGAAATACATGCTATTCGGTTGTTCTGAAAGAACAAAGTAATTGACTTCAATTGAACTCATTATTGGCTGGGTCTCGATGACCCCCCCCCCACCCTAGGCACTACCTTTTCTTGCCAGCTGATTCGTCAGTGGGGATAGACAGCTTGGTGTCCCGGCATGGTTGAACCATGAGGAGAATTATATATATAATATATTTTCGTTGTCCTAATTGAGTGACTTCTTTTAAGCAAAATCAGTAATCGTATTACTGAAATTTCAAATAGTTAGCTTTCAGCAAATTGGTCTTCAATTCAAACTGTAACAAAAGAATGCCGTCCATCTATCAAACCGTTTGACCCAGGTTGACGTACCTTGTCTCTGAGGCCGTCTTGTCAGCCCCCAGCAATCATTGGCTGTCTTGTCAGCCCCCAGCAATCATTGGCCGTCTTGTCAGCCTCCAGCAATCATTGGCCGTCTTGTCAGCCTCCAGCAATCATTGGCTGTCTTGTCAGCCCCCAGAAATCATTGGCTGTCTTGTCAGCCCCCAGCAATCATTGGCTGTCTTGTCAGCCCCCAGCAATCATTGGCCGTCTTGTCAGCCTCCAGCAATCATTGGCTGTCTTGTCAGCCCCCAGCAATCATTGGCTGTCTTGTCAGCCCCCAGCAATCATTGGCTGTCTTGTCAGCCCCCAGAAATCATTGGCTGTCTTTAAATCACTCGCACAGAAATGTGTTGTGTTTATTAAAAATGAGATTTGTTTGGTCCCCTTAACTAGAACTAAGTTCTGTTAGTCCCCCTTTCATAAAAATGTTTATATCCCGAGAAATGAGACGCAGTTTTTCCCCTTGTCTAGGAATGTGAAGCGTTTATTCCCCTTACGAAAGTTATCATGTGTTTAATCCCATCGTCTAGAAATAAGATGGTCTAATTCCGCTTGCTTAGAAATGCTTTGTGTTCAGTTGCTACATTTAAGCAAAAAAGCCGGAAGTTATTCCTCGTAGTGACTCGTCTAAGGGAGGAGACCGACTGAGACAAAACAATAACCCATCTTTAATCTGCCCTGGTCACGTGACGTCAGCTCACAGCCAAACGTGGAGGATGGCACATAGTCCAGAGCCAAACAAAAACAAACTCAACTTAGGGCCGAGAGTTAAGTTGCTACTGCCACACCCACGCAGCTGCCACACCCACGCAGCTGCCACACCCACGCAGCTGCCACACCCACGCAGCTGCCACACCCACGCAGCTGCCACACCCACGCAGTAAATCTGCCAACATGTGCCTGCCGGGAACTAGTGTTGTTTGTGATTGGCAGAGGCGTCACTAGGGTGGGTGTCACCCGGGGCGGGGACACTCATGGTGTCACCCGGGGCGGTGTGCCCATGGCGTCATCCCCTCTCGATTTAACCCACAGAAGTCCTCCGAGTTTTCCAGGGCAAAATAACGGAAATATATAGAATTTTACAGTATGGTGGCACCCCCCCTGATGGTGTCACCCGGGGCGGTGTGCCCATGGCGTCATCCCCTCTCGATTTAACCCACAGAAGTCCTCCGAGTTTTCCAGGGCAAAATAACGGAAATATATAGAATTTTACAGTATGGTGGCACCCCCCCCCCCCGATGGTGTCACCCGGGGCGGCCAGCCCCCACCACATTCCCCTAGCGACGCCACTGGTGATTGGGGTCTTCATTAACGCGCAGTCAATCTCAGGGAGATAATCCATGGACACGTGGTGAGATTATCTATTGGATGATCCAAGGGATTATCCAGGCCTTTTCTCTAACGATCTCACATGTTAAGTCTCAGTATAGGTTTCATAAAATTTTCATTTTAATTTTTCTTAGTTTACTTTACGATTAGCTATATATTTGATAGCTTGTTGATTGCGGAAAGATTCAAATAAACTTATTACAGCAGTTTATTTTATTTTATATCAAAACTTGACATTGGTGTGAGTGTGTCCTTGTGTGTGTGTTTTTATGTGTGTGTGTTTTTATGTGTGTGTGTTTTTATGTGTGTGTTTTTTTACGTGTGTGTGTGTTTTTATGTGTGTGTGTTTTTATGTGTGTGTGTTTTTATGTGTGTGTGTTTTTATGTGTGTGTGTTTTTACGTGTGTGTGTGTTTTTATGTGTGTGTGTTTTTATGTGTGTGTGTGTTTTTATGTGTGTGAGTGTTTGTGTATGTGAGGGGTTATGTGAGGGGAGTACATGCGTGCAATAATGCAACAGAACAAAGCAACACATTGGATAATTGTGAGTAATATGGTGGATTGGTCAGTGTGAGAAATATAAACAACTGGTCAGTGTTGGTAATGTAATGGACTGGTCATTATGGGATTTATGATGGACGAGGTAGGGTGGGTAATATGGTAGAGTGGTCAGTGTGGATAATATGGTGGACTGGTTAGTCGGGGTAATATGATGGACTGGTCAGTGTGGGTAATATGATTGACTGGTTAGTGTGGGTAATATGATGGACTGGT
>MUZC01000521.1:193409-203529 GCA_002072015.1 Radix auricularia | reverse complement strand
CTTCTTGGTGGCCCCAAAATATTTTTTTCATATATGCATTTGACATAGTATGTCTGGAATTCAAAAAGTCCCCCCCCCCATATCTCAAACCGCTAAGGCCCCATCAAGTGTAAATCCGCCCCTGCATATACAAATTAGTTGCTATTTTAAAACTCGTCTAAAAAGTTTTAAGGACATTAGGGTATGAGATAGTAAATAAATCCAACCCCACACGAGCATAAGAATAGTCCTCGTATTGTTGATTACTTTATCCGACGGTTCTCACAAGTTAATGTTGAGGCTCACTAAAACCTATAAGTTTATGCAATAAATGTTATTGCTATATACAATTAACTAAAGTTAAATTGACCCTACCCAAGCTTTTAATTGTAATCTTAAATGTATAAACAAATGGCATAACAGCATGAATGTCAAACAAGACATGTTTTAAGAGTGGCCTAACCCAATTGACTCTTATGTCTTTCCCAGTGTGACCCCCGGGTACAATAATAGTAAGTTATGATCATGGTCAACGAGATGGAGCATCAGTTTTCTTTTGTTAAATGCAGAGAGTATTGCTAATTTGTTGGGGGTTTTATAATTTATCAGCAATCGAGTGTAGCGGTGGTTGGACACTACGACCCAGGACGGTTCGACCCCGGACGGTTCGACCCTGCCAATTCGATCCCAGGACGTTTGGTCCCCAGGACGGTTCGACCCCGGTCGGTTCGACCACGGACGGTTCGACCCCGGACGATTCGACCCCGGGCGATTCGACCCCGGACAGTTTGACCACAGGACGTTTCGACCCCATATGTCCATGATGTAAACAATTCCATATGTCCATGATGTAAACAATTCCATATGTCTATGATGTAAACAATTCCATATGTCCATGATGTCAACATTTCCATATGTCCATGATGTAAACAATTCCATATGTCCATGATGTAAACAGTTCCATATATCCATGATGTAAACAATTCCATATGTCCGTGATGTAAACAATTCCATATGTCCATGAAGTAAACAGTTCCATATATCCATGATGTAAACAGTTCCATATGTCCATGATGTAAACAATTCCCTCCAATTTGGTTTACTGATGACGTTTAATGTTTTTTTACACAGTCCCAGGAGACACAGCTGATGGAGTATGATAAACCCAGTGACGTCAGCTGACCAGTTCCCCTCGTATTGAGTGTCACAGGAACATGTGAGTACAACAATGACTTGTAACTATACATAAACCCTGATGCAATAATCTTCTGTCTAGAAGGAGTGTCCTAACAGATAAGATAAGAGTTAAGTTATTTAGTTATGTGCACTTCCTGTGTATATGGATCAAGTTATTTAGATATGTGCACTTCCTGTGTATATGGATCAAGTTATTTAGATATGTGCACTTCCTGTGTATATGGATCAAGTTATTTAGGTATGTGCACTTGTTGTGTATGGATCAAGTTATTTAGATATGTGCACTTCCTGTGTATGGATCAAGTTATTTAGATATGTGCACTTCCTGTGTATATGGATCCAGTTATTTAGGTATGTGCACTTGTTGTGTATGGATCAAGTTATTTAGATATATGCACTTCCTGTGTATATGGATCCAGTTATCTAGGTATGTGCACTTGTTGTGTATGGATCCAGTTATTTAGGTATGTGCACTTGTTGTGTATGGATCCAGTTATCTAGGTATGTGCATTTGTTGTGTATGGATCCAGTTATCTAGGTATGTGCACTTGTTGTGTATGGATCCAGTTATCTAGGTATGTGCACTTGTTGTGTATGGATCAAGTTATTTAGATATATGCACTTCCTGTATATATGGATCCAGTTATTTAGGTATGTGCACTTGTTGTGTATGGATCCAGTTATTTAGGTATGTGCACTTCCTGTGTATGTGGATCAAGTTATTTAGATATATGCACTTCCTGTATATATGGATCCAGTTATTTAGGTATATGCACTTACTGTGTATGTATGAAGTTATTTAGATATGTGCACTTCCTGTGTATGGATCCAGTTATTTAGATATGTGCACTTCCTGTGTATAGATCCAGTTATTTAGGTATGTGCACTTCCTGTGTATGGATCCAGTTATTTAGATATGTGCACTTCCTGTGTGTGGATCAAGTTATTTAGATATGTGCACTTCCTGTGTATGGATCAAGTTATTTAGATATGTGCACTTCCTGTGTGTAGATCAAGTTATTTAGATATGTGCACTACCTGTGTATGGATCCAGTTATTTAGATATGTGCACTACCTGTGTATGGATCCAGTTATTTAGATATGTGCAGTACCTGTGTATGGATCCAGTTACTTAGATATGTGCACTACCTGTGTATGGATCCAGTTATTTAGATATGTGCACTACCTGTGTATGGATCCAGTTATTTAGATATGTGCACTACCTGTGTATGGATCCAGTTACTTAGATACGTGCACTACCTGTGTATGGATCCAGTTACTTAGATATGTTCACTACCTGTGTATGGATCCAGTTACTTAGATATGTGCACTACCTGTGTATGGATCCAGTTACTTAGATATGTGCACTACCTGTGTATGGATCACTTTCAATGGATTTAACTAATGAATTAAACAACAAACAAAAACAAAGTATTGGCTATAAATCATTTCTATATGACAAAATAAGCACGCAAGACAAACTAACAAACATTTACAGATCTGAAAATATTGCAAATTATGTCAATATATACACACAGTTCCGCTGAAAAATATTTTTAAAGTATGTTCAATATAATACACACCGCGCGACAGACTAGCATATCATTTACACGAAAATATTCTAAAAAGTTAATTAATTTAATTAACATAAATTCGATCGGAATAAAATTTTGAAAGAAAACATTGTTAGGTGATAAAAGTCTATGTGCAAAATTTCAGTTCGATAGGATCCCGGAAAACGGGTCGTATTTTTAGTTTGGATTTTCCGCGGGACCACGACTAGACGGTGATGTTAATCAAAGGGATAATTTTGTTAATATCTCATCGTCTGCGTAACTCAGTGAAAAAGTGTGGGTTGGGAGTAAAGAGGTCTGGCGTTACACTTGTTATAAGGTATCACAAAAAATTATTGTTACAAGTCTAAGCAAAAGAATTACAAAAATCACAATAACAAAAAACATAATCGATTCTACAAAAACGAAGAATACCTAATTGAAATAAAACTAAGTTGTTCATCATTTCTTTTTAACTGTTTGTGTAATGTCTTATATTCCACAATAGATGGATCCAGAAACAATAGACATATCAAGACAGTAAAGATATATCAAAATACCGACCAAGACACTACAGACAGACCAAGACATTACAAACAGATCCGGACACAATAGACAGCACAATAGACAGACTAAGACACAATAGAAAAACCAAGACACAATAGACAGACCTAGACACAATAGACAGACCAAGACACAACAGACAGACCAAGACGCTACAGACAGACCAGGACACTACAGACAAACCAAGACACAATAGACAGACCAAGACACTACTGACAGACCAAGACACAATAGACAGACCAAGACACAATAGACAGACCAAGACACAACAGACAGACCAAGAGATACAGACATCTATACATATAGATACAGACACCATGGAGATGTTGCTTGACGTCACTAATCTCAGTGGCATCAATCTGTCGGGAGTCAGCAGACTCAGTGGCGTCAATATGTCGGGAGTCAGCAGTAACAGCTCCACACCTGGGGAGATACCGAGCCCTCCCCTCTACATGTACACCTACGTCACACTTATGTGTGGCGTCATCTTTGTTGTCGGAGTTGTGGGAAATATTTTAGTTATACAGGTAAATTTTTGGACGGTCTTTGACATTGTATTGTTATTATATATAAACCTTTTCATTTAATTCATACAGGTAAATGTGTGCAAAGTTGGACAGCATCCATTTTGTGTGCAGAATTTGTTTTTAAGTTGCTGCGCGCTAAATCTAAACTGCTGCTTGGCGTCGATCTGATATCATCGCGGCCACACAGTCGCGCAACTCAAAAGGATCTTTGATCTTAACCTATTAACTACGTCTGCTGTTGCAGTTTTCTAATTTTCATTCAAATATATAAAGATATAGAAATAAATTATGTAGCCACCGAATATTTATATGTAATAGATACAGATATACATGTATATATTGTTAATATAGAATATAGATGATACAAATGATATAGATAAAGATGAAGATATATATATTTCGTTGATCGATATACAAAGTATATTTAGAGAAAGGTAAAGACATATAGATTGTGTATAAAGATATAAATATGGTTATATAGACGTATTTTTATGTTTCTTTTTTTTTTTTTATAATTGGTGAATAATAAATAACAAGTATTGGCCACCTTCAAACTGGGGGCAGAAATCTCTCCGAGTTAATCCTTGAGGGAATGTTACACCAAGAGAACCTTGTGTCAGGACCAATGGAATAAATCTGAGTTAACCCCCTTGGAGTCTGCGCTTCAACCTCAGATCCTCAGAGTAGTTGTTATCTAAAGCTCAGCCAAGACATTAGAGTCACTGACACAAAATTAGAGTCACAGACTCAACATTAGAGTCACAGACACAAAATTAGAGTCACAGACTCAACATTAGAGTCACAGGCACAAAATTAGAGTCACAGACTCAACATTAGAGTCACAGACACAACATTAGAGTCACAGACTCAACATTAGAGTCACAGACACAACATTAGAGTCACAGACACAACATTGGAGTCACAGACACAACATTAGAGTCACAGACACAACATTAGAGTCACAGACACAACATTAGAGTCACAGACACAACATTGGAGTCACAGACACAACATTTTATCAAAGTCTGTTTTTAAATATATTTTATTGAAGTTTAAAATAAACTTTTGTATAAAGTATAAATGTGTCATGGGATCATAGCAATCCAACATTTTAACCTATGTTTCCTAAGATGTCTACTTTTTAGACTAGGGTTCTTAACATACCTACATTTAACAATCAAGTTTCAAACAGGCCAACATTTTAGATTTGGCCACCAAATAGGCCAACATTTTAGACTCAGCCACCAAATAGACCAACATCTTAGATTTGGCCAACAAACAGACCAACATCTTAGATTTGGCCAACAAACAGACCAACATCTTAGATTTGGCCAACAAACAGACCAACATCTTAGATTTGGCCAACAAACAGACCAACTTCTTAGATTTGGCCAACAAACAGACCAACATTTTAGACTTGGCCACCAAACAATTCAACATTTTAGAAATGGCCACCAAACAGGCCAATATTTTAGACTTAGCCACCAAACAATTCAACATTTTAGACTTAGCCACCAAACAGGCCAACATTTTAGACTTAGCCACCAAACAGGCCAACATTTTAGACTTGGACACCAAACAGGCCAATATTTTAGACTTGGACACCAAACAGGCCAACATTTTAGACTCGGCCACCAAACAGGCCAACATTTTAGACTTGGACACCAAACAGGCCAACATTTTAGACTTGGACACCAAACAGGCCAATATTTTAGACTTGGACACCAAACAGGCCAATATTTTAGACTTGGCCACCAAACAGGCCAACATTTTAGACTTGGCCACCAAACAGGCCAACATTTTAGATTGAACAAATCCAATCAACGCGAATTATCATTGATCTCAACCCAAACCACTTTCTTCTTGACGGCGCTCGAAGAAATCCTTTTAGGATAGAATAGAATTGCTCATGAAACAGCTTAGTTTTAGCTGATAACTTGGGCAACTATTGATTGCGTCATTTCATGGAATTCTCTTCTCGGTTATATGTTTGTTTTTTAGGCCATCTTTGTCCTTCATTGGACTTTTCTCTACCTCCTCAGAAATATCTTTATTATTGGCTTATACATTTCAATTCATTGAGTTTCGTGTGGTTTCTTCTTTTTCTAGGATAGTTTTGACAATCAACTAATTTAATCCATGCATACTTTCATCTTATTATGGAAATTATTAAGAATCAATTATATACAATTATTTACACTTAAAAATTAATAGCGTTTTTTTTTCCCACAATATTTTCATCTCCCCAATCCATCCCTCTGAATGTCTGTCTGGCAGTATGTCTGCCAAGAATATCGTCAGGTATATTGAAACCACTCGCCGGTCAGCTAGAGAGCTGAAACAAGGCTGATACGCTCATCACTGATAAATATAGATGTTATTTGGGGGGGGGGGTTAAATACTACTTCACAAACAGGAAAGTTATATCACTTGGCTTCCTGTTGAATCACAATCACAATCACAATCACAATCACAGTCACAATCACAATCACAATCATAATCACAATCACAATCACAGTCACAATCACAATCACAATCACAATAACAATCACAATCACAATCACAATCACAGTCACAGTCACAATCACAATCACAATCCAAGTTCACTCTCCGGGCAGTTTTAAAACAGAGAAACACGACAAATATTCTAATACGCAACCAAATCTTTTCTCTCACAGTGGTCGGACGAAATATTTTAGAGTTTCAAAGTCTCAACTGACCTACGTGATTGATATTTTGTAAGCTTGGTTTCATTTTAACTTTTTCCAAATAAATAGTCCTGGTCATTTGTCAAGTAAGCAAGAAGTTTACAAATTGGTCAATTAGTAAAGGGTCTGATTTTTGGTCTGGCCTTTGATCAACTTTGTGAAATGTCTGGCCTTTGGTCTACATGAAATGTCTGGCCTTTGGTCTACATGAAATGTCTGGCCTTTGGTCAAATTTGTGAAATGTCTGGGCTTTGGGCTACTTGAAATGTCTGGCCTTTGGTCTACGTGAAATGTCTGGCCTTTGGTCTACGTGAAATGTCTGGCCTTTGGTCTACGGGAAATGTCTGGCCTTTGGTCAACTATGTGCAATGTCTGGCCTTTGGTCTACAGGAAATGTCTGGCCTTTGGTCAACTATCTGAAATGTCTGGCCTTTGGTCAACTACGTGAAATGTCTGGCCTTTGGTCTACGTGAAATGTCTGGCCTTTGGTCAATTACGTGAAATGTCTTGTTTTCCTTTTACTTAATTTTTGGACTCATTTGACCAAAGGCCAGACATTTCACGTAGACCATGGCCTGGTGAACACTTACTTGAAATAGCGAAATGCCATGATTGGCCTGGTGAAAACTTACTTGAAATAGCGAAATGCCATGAATGGCCTGGTGAACACTTACTTGACATAGCGAAATGCCATGAATGGCCCGGTGAACACTTACTTGAAATAGCGAAATGCCATGAATGGCCAGGTGATCACTTACTTGAAATAGCGAAATGCCATGAATGGCCTGGTGAACACTTACTTGAAATAGCGAAGTGCCATGAATGTCCTGGTGAACACTTACTTGAAATATCGAAATGCCATGAATGGCCTGGTGAACACTTACTTGAAATAGCGAAATGCCATGAATTGCCTGGTGAACACTTACTTGAAATAGCGTAATGCCATGAATGGCCAGGTGATCACTTACACTAAATAGCGAAATGCCATGAATGGCCTGGTGAACACTTACTTGAAATGGCGAAATGCCATGAATGGCCTGATGAACACTTACTTGAAATAGCGATATTCCATAACTGACCTGATTGTTATTTATTTTGAAAACGTTTGATCATGCAGCCTGTCATTATTCAAAATGATATAATTATATGAGGAGCGAGCAGTTGCATGTTCAATTTTTGTGTAAAGCTTTTATTGCAGATCTCATCTAGCATTTGAATAAATGAAATAACGTAATTTGTCGAGCCTGCGAATTCAAATAACAGATCTTCCATCTCAGTGAACCTAATCTCAGTATGGCATGAATATAATTCAATTAATTCATGGACACATATATTGTAACCAGGATGCTGTCCTATTTCGCTCTCCACTTGCTGGACTTTGAATGACCCTCTCATTGGCTTCTTTATCGGACAACTCAATTACGTGATTGCACGTACGCCTAGACCCCCAACCCCACCACACCCCCGACCCCACATGGACACAAAAACAATCATTTCATAACATGTTTACACCGGTGAACCTCGGACAAAATGACCCCTCGCTTAAACCCCAACTCCCCCTCCCCACCACCACACGACCCAAAAATGGAGACAGTTCATAAATTATAGGGAATGTTTCGCCAATTTATTTCATGCATCTGCGACCATTCATTGAAGGGCCACTTACATTTTTTTTTATTTTATCTGTATCCATGACGTAACAACATTATTGTCTCGCTATTCTACAAGCTATATGAAAGTGAATCCCAGTCATGATAGAAAGCTTGGAGAATTAGGAAAATAAAGAAGCAAGTTTTGTCCCGTGTTATATTACTCATTTTACAGGCAGTAAAGTACGCAGACGACTTCCCAAACGATGACTTTATTTACTTTAAATTAGACGGAAAATAACAAACGATGATTTGTGGTACTTTCCTTCACATAGTCCATTATTTCGGGGTACAAATAACGTTTTTTTATTTCTCTTTCCTTGCTCATTAAAAAAAGTGAATCGTTTGATGCAAACTCGTATTTATTTCAGGTTGTTGTGAGAATTAGGTCAATGAGAAGACGGATGAACTACTTCCTTGTTTGTCTGAGTGTCGCTGACCTCCTGGTGCTGATCATTGCTCTACCTTCTGGACTCCAGGAGTTTTACGGCAAGGAAAGATGGCACTTAGGAGACCCCATGTGTAAGTTTGAGACCCCATGTGTAAGTTTGAGACCCATTGTGTAAGTTTGAGACCCCATGTGTAAGTTTGAGACCCATTGTGTAAGTTTGAGACCTCTTGTGTAAGTTTGAGACCCCATGTGTAAGTCTACTTGAGAGTTTAACTTACAGACTCTTTCTGCTCATTCCTTGATCCTTCTAATCTAAATATGTTTAACTTAACAGATATTTACATATGGACATCAAGATGTCGATATGGACATCAAGATGTCGATATGGACATCAAGATGTCGATATGGACATCAAGATGTCGATATGAACATCAAGATGTCGATATGAACATCAAGATGTCGATATGAACATCAAGATGTCGATATGGACATCAAGATGTCGATATAGACATCAACATGTCCATATGGACATCAAGATGTCGATATGGAAATTAAGATGTAAATAAGAACATAAATATATCGATGTGAATACACTTGCAGATAAACTCCGGTTTATGTACAGTTTAAACGTAATATTTTACTTCAGATCAAATCTCGCGATCAATAAAATATAATCTCGTGCATGCGATTACAACATTTTTTTAGAAAACAAAGCAATTGTATAGTTATGGGTATGTTGCAAACCAGCGCTGCCATGTATGCGGACGATTTGGTCATCTGGAGCACCGGTAAGGATGTCCACCGATTGCAACAGCTACTACAGCTTGACCTTTTCGCTATCACTAGGTACATGCAGAGGTGGCAAATGGAAGTTAACACCGAGAAGACGGTCTATTCGCTCTTCACGAATGGCCGAACCGTTCTTAAACAGGAGATTGTGCTTAAAATGAACGATGTAGCGCTCAAATGGGACAAACAACCGGTTTACCTGGGAGTCAAACTGGATCAGAAAGTACAAATGCATAATTTTGTGCAAGACCTGTACTCCCAGGCAACCGCCAAGCTCAACCTGGTGAAAATGTTAGCTTGTACAAACTGGGGCGCTGGAGCAAGCACTCTCAGAGCTCTATATCTGGGAAGTGTGAGGTCGGTGATGGACTATAGTATGCCGGTCCAAGCCTTTGCCAGCAAAACGGCATTGGAAAAATTGGGCCGAATCCAGAACCAGGCTCTGAGGTTCATCTGTGGCGCGTACAGAACTACACCCACAGCTGCCGTGGAGGTCATTGCAAATGTAGAATCACTTGAGATACGTCGGGACAAGGCGATCATTACTACTGCAGAAAGGTATCGCAGGCTGGACACGAGGGACCCCTGCTACCAAATGCAGCATAATTGGGACGGACGTGGGAAGTTGAAACGGTCCTCGTTCATGCATCAAGTACTCGAGCTTGATAGGACTGTTCAACCCCCACGAAATAGACATAGAACAATTAGCGTCCCAATAAAACCGCCCTATGCGGAAATGACACGTCCCACAATACATTTGTCA
>MUZC01000521.1:121495-156217 GCA_002072015.1 Radix auricularia | reverse complement strand
GGGCGGTTGCTGTCTGGAGTTCGGGTTATCTCGCTGTACAGGCGGGTGCCTAGAAACCAGACTGAGATAGAAAGAATATACATAAGGGTAGTTTCTATTCTCGTCCGTCTTGATCCACCCTTTAGGCAGCCGAGCCTTCAGAGCCAGGTGCCAAAAGGTGATCAAAATACATTCTCATAAGCACATGGTTATTAAATACATATATATATATATAACATGAAATTGAAATAATATTTCGTTACCATTGTGTAAGTGGATGGTGGAATAAATAAAATGATATTATTGGTTACACCAATATAATTTAATCCATCTGCCTGATGGTTATTTAATATATTTTATAACCTAAGACTGAAATGATAATTCATTACCATCTCGTAAGTGGATGGTGAAATAAGTACAATAATAGTTATATTAACATTAATAATATTATTGGTTACACCAATACAATTCGATCCATCTATCTGATGGTTCGCGTGTTATCACATTTAGTTATGAAAGGAGAAATACAATGTCGCACGCGGCCGCGCATGGCGTAACGGGGTCAACATGTCTCTACAATTTCATTATGACATTGCACGAAGATAATATTTAAATACCGGCGTGAAATATGCTTACAAATGCGAGGGGATTAAGTTAGAGTCCAACTTACAAAGATTCTGGCTAACGGGTAATGGTGCCGGCTCTCCCACGTCAAGGATGTCTATAGATTCAGTTCAAAGGCTTGAACACTCATTCGATATAGCTCTCTGTGATGTCTTGAGAGGAAAAAAAAGATCTTGCCGGTGTATCAACATTTATACTGATTGGCTAGCCTCGCTTTCGGGCAACCTTGACCGGTCATGTAGTTCGCTGCATATTTAATTGGTGACCTTTGATCCGTCAAGTGTTTCGTGAGTGGCTCCCCTTTTGTTTTGTTGCTATTCTCGTGCAAATCATGTCGGGCTCATAAATTTCGCCACAAACCCCCATGTCAATGAAGTTATTAAAAAATCAAACAAAACCTTAGGCTTTATAAAAAGATACTTTTACGAATGTAACATAGATATAAAACTAAAATGCTACATCACCCTGTTGAGGCCTATACTAGAATATGCATCTTCTGTATGGGACCCACCCACCTAAGAAAATATTGATAAGTTAGAACAAATCCAAAAAAAAGATGTCAGATTCATTACTGGAGAATATTCAAAACTGACAAGAGTAACACCATTAGTTAAATCATTAAACCTTGAAACACTGGAGGATAGAAGAACCAAGAGTAAATTAGTAATTATACATAAGGTAATTAATTCTAATTTAGAAATGCAACACAAAGATAACTTAATAAAACCCTCAATTAGACATAAAGATAAAAACACCTTTCTTATTCCATATGCAAGAACAAACACATACAAGTTTTCTTTCTTTCCGTCCGGTATTCGGGCGTGGAATGGGTTGCCTGAAGAAACCAGGAAAGCCAACACTTTATCATCATTTAAAACTCTAGTAAGAATACAGGACTAAACACAAACCATAGAAATACGTAGGACGCAATAATCTTCTGTACAGAAGGAGCGTCTGTAACATATAAGATAAGATAAACAATGTTACCAAGAATAGCAATAACCGGAAGTGGACGAGCGCGTATGCAGCGGCATATTGGGTCGTCCTGACGAGGCGATAATCACTACCTTTTAAAAAAATAAAAACAAAGTACACAAGCTAATTCTGTAAGATGACAATGAATTTAAGCTTTATTTATGAATTAATATTAATAACAGTAGACGTTTCGGCTAATACATTCGTCAGTACAATAACATGAAATAAGTATTTACATGAATCTTAAAACATTATTTATTGGTATGGTGGATTAAAGGGGGGCTAAACGGGCTATAGCCAGGGGCTCCCGACGGTTTTGGGGCCCCCAAACTTTTCATATTTTGTAATAAAAGTGTACAAATGTTTTCACGAACCCTTGAAAATATAATCAATTAAATCAATTAATAAAACTTATCTACTAAACTGATCGCTATTCAGACCTAATGGTCTTTAATATTAATAATCGAAAAACTTGATTTCATTGGCTCACTTCGAGAACATATTATAAAATATGGTTTATATTTTTAAAATTTCATAATGTCGATTAGCTCTACTGACCGTGTGGAAGAGTATAGGCTTGTGATGCAAGCGATGTCGGGAGCGATTGCCAATGGTGGAATACCTTTTTTTTTCTTCAATTTTCTTTTCACACTCAATTTTAACATACCGGCGAACACTTCAAACAGTTATTTCTTCGTGGGGGGGGGGGGGTAAGTTTGGCCAAAATCGCGTGACGCCATTTATGGACGGCCCCTTTCACGCCAAAAGCTTGAGGAAAATTCTCTTCATCATATGGCAGGAAATGGTCTTAGACACTGAAAGCACTCGTCAGGGCAGGACTGCCACGTATCTATAAAAGTCGGATGCAGTTCCAAAAACACTGGAAGGGGTACATCATGTGCATGCCAGACCATCCGCTCCCAAAAAGAAGTTCTTCTATGGCGAGTTTACTGATAGTCGAAGGAAGTGCCCCAAGGTTACGCTCAAGACCGTATGGCATTGGGCATGACTCCTCGTAGGCAGCAGACAGCGACCGAGCCTCCTGGCGCCTAATGATACGGAAGAACCCAGCAGTCTGTGGGGCATACAGACGACAGGCTGCCAAGTCCAGACGACAGGCTGCCAAGTCCAGACGACAGGCTGCCAAGTCCAGACGACAGGCTGCCAAGTCCAGACGACAGGCCAAAAAACATCGTGCTGATATCCCTCATAAAAACTTCCCAACCTACTCTTGTCCGACATTTAGAGGCACCTTTTGGGAAAAGGTCGGTCTCATGTGCCACAAATGGACACACCAAGCTGCCACAGTTCATTGCTAGTATGATGAGAATGGTCTTCTTCAATCCCGGCGAACAAACAACATCATAAAACAAATATAATTAAATAGATAGATACTAAATTGTAATTAAATTATGGTTATCTATATATATATTTCTCATCATGGTCCGACCATACCGGACACGAAGTAGCAAGCTGTCTGACCTCTAACCCCAACGACCAATCAGATTGCAAGAAAAGGTAGTAAACATTCAAAATTCGTTGAATTGAAGTCATTTACTATGTTCTTTCAGAACAACAAAAAAATATGTATTTCGTAGTGTAATGGTTATAACATTCGCCTAACACGCGGAGGTCGCAGGTTAGTCCCCAGCTAAGACAACACTTTTTAAAGTTTTTAAAAAAAGTTCATTTCCCACAATCTTTTCAATGACCATAACAAGCACAAGACGAGTGGGAATAAGCTTAACAAATGACCTTTGTCAGGTTATGCCAATTAGTTTATGGTTGGCAAGCTAGGGTGGTGAAGGGTGGAGGTGGCAAGCAGTGCTCGATTTACCGCCGGGGATGCCGGGGATATCCCCGGCACTGTGAGGCTCCATCCCCGGCTCTGCTATAACCTTTACCATCCCCGCCGGGGATGGCATTTATCCCCGGCTCTGCAGAAATTTTTTTTATCCCCGGCACTGGTTTTTTAAGCCGAATAAGTGGTAACGGTAAGTTACAGCAGTGTCAAATTTTTAATCACGAAATTTTTAATTTAATAGAAAAATTTGGTACCTGCGCTTCCATCTACCGAATTAATCGAAATAAACGTAAGTAAAAATAATTCTAATTGTTTCGTTTTCTTATAATCTTTGGTTTCAATTTTAAGTTCACTTTTCGTTTGTCATAAAGCGCGGTTTATTAGAATTATATTGAAAATAAATATTTTTTAATTTCGTTTTATATTGAAATGTCTAAAGAGCCGTCTTGTAAAAAATTTAAAACGTTAACACAATAAAAATTGTCTTTTACGAAAAATGCTGTAATCCGGAGAGTGAAATCTCACAGTGATGATCTTCAACTTCTTCAGACAAAGTCTTGTAGTAAGTCATTAATTATTAATAATTTATTAATAAACCGATAAAATAATTATTATAAGTTTATTTATTTGGCTTTAATAAGTTTGATTTGAAATTAAAATCAAAATTCATAAGCAATTGAATATATATTGATTGATATTAATATTATTATTAATATAAAGGTAGTGAGTATCGCCTCGTCAGGACGACCCAATTTGCGGCTGCATACGTACTCGTCCACTTCCGGTTATTGCTATTCTTAGTAACATTGTTTATAAAATGATGTTTATAAAATTGAAGAGTTACACGTATTCACTGCACCTTTCATTGAACTCCCGATTCTATATGTGCATTCAAACAATCTCTAAAATCTATCACTAAATCTAACCCAAAACCCTAAAAACTATCACTAAACCTAACCCAAACCCTAAAAGCTATCACTAAACCTAACCCAAACCCTAAAACTATCACTAAACCTAACCCAAACCCTAATAACTATCACTAAACCTAACCCAAACCCTAATAACTATCACTTAACGTAACCCTAAAGCCTAAAGTCTATCCCTAAACCTAACATCAAAACAAACCATTTAAATAAAAAAAAATCTTATTCATTATCAATTCATGTAGTATTGTTTGAAAAAAAGAAATAGGTATCAATAAGAAATCGAACCCCGTACCTGCGATGTAGTGTAATATCTTACTATCAAAATGACCACACAGCCACACATTCACCAATGAAATTTTTAACCTTATAAAAAAAAATGTTACTAAGAATAGCAATAACCGGAAGTGAACGAGCGCGTATGCAGCCGCATATTGGGTCGTCCTGACGAGGCTATACTCACTACCTAATATAAAATAATAAGTTGAAAAAATCTATTAGCTCGTAAACAGTGTTATATAAGCTGTCAAGTTCAAGAAATATAGAATCAATAGGCTAAGATACATCAGATGTTATAAAAAATTTAATCAAATGATGTAATTTAAAAGGATTTTGTTCTTGGTGATGCTGATACACTGATATCAATACACTGACACAGGGGCAGATTTAGGAGTTGGTCCTCAAATAAGCCATTATATAGATCAAGGGATGGTATGGTGTGGGGGTGTTATTCAATGTTTATTGGAGAGGCAGGTCTGAAACCCGGCTTTCCATCCTACTCCTAGAACTGTGTCTGCTCTGACAGTCATTCATTTGTAATTCGTACTGTATTGTTTTCATTTTCAGGCATCGGGGACTCCAGTGTTTTTCTAACAAATCTGACAAAAATAGTTGAAGAGCGAGGATGCATTGTTGTCGATGTACCAAGTGATGGTAACTGTTTTTTTCACGCCATAATCGACCAACTTCAACAATCCAGTTGTGTAAATCCAATATCTTCATACAATGCTAGGCATTTGAGACAGGATGCAGTGACTTATTTAGAAAACCATCCAAATTGCATTGAAGAATAATTTTTAATTAAAGCAGATTATAAAGATTTCACTGCATATTTAGAATGCCAAATGCCAAAGATTGGATGGGCATTGATGTGATGAACCAATAGTGCGAGCCACAGCAGATATTTTGGGAACAGATATACACATTTGGCATGACAATGCGCACATCACGGTTGTGAAATGCAGAACGCAATCATTGTTGGATGCAAATAATTTTTTTCCTGAGAGACTATCCCTAGCAAGATTCAAAACATGGCAGAAAAGCAGACCATGGCTCCAAGCCACTGCCGATGGAAAAGTAATCTGCACATATTGTACTTCAGTAAAAAAAAAAAATTAGGCTTGCATGGTAAAGAAAGAATGCGAATTGAGAAAACTTTTGTTGAAGGTCTCTCCATACTTGAAATAAACTCTAAAAAAAATAATAATAATAAAAATTAAAAACTCAATGACAAAATTACAGAACATGGTAGGAGTGTGTCACATGGAATTTGTGCAAATATCAAATTAATTGAAGAAAAACGCTTGATTGAAGAAAGTTTATCAAAAAGTGAGAACTTATGGCATCTTCAACATAAGAATCAAGTGGAAGTTCACGTATTTTTCGCACAGCTTACACAGTTTGTAAGCGTGATTGTGCATTTACTTCACATCCGGAAATTATGCTTCTTCAGGTACTGAATGGCCTGGATGTAGGGAAGTGCCTTTTTTCAGTTCAGTCTTGCAAAAATATTATAGTTTTTGTTTCTATAAAAATGAAGAAAAAGCTTTTAAAATACATTCTGTTTGAGACTGAAGCAACTTTTTCCTTATTATTTGATGAAAGTATTTCAGTTTCTGTGAAAACTTGTCTGATTCTTTATATACGAATAGCGTATAACAATGAAATTAACAATTGGTTTTTAGATCTTTTTCAACTGCCTAGTCAAACGGGTGAAGATATTCCAAATTCATTGCTTGAAGTTCTACATAAGTTTGGATTTACAGATGATATACTGAAAAGGCGACTTATTGGAATTTGCACTGATGGCGCAAGTAATTTACAAGGTGAAATGAAAGGTGCTTTGGCATTATTGAAACAGAAAATGAATACTGAGTTTGTTATTTTTCACTGCATGGCTCACAAATTGGAATTAGCTATTCACGATGTGTTAAAAACATCAACAGAACTCTCACACTTTCAGATATTTGCTGAATCATTATATTCGCATTTTTCACGATCACCAAAGAATAGAAATCAATTGGAAATTGTGGCAAAAGAAGTACACACAGAGTTACTAAAAATTGGTCGTACATTTGATATTCGTTGGGTGGCATCCTCTTTGCGCAGTGTTCAAGCAATCTGGCAAAACTATCCAGCTTTAGTGAAACATTTTGAAGCACTCAGTTTGAATATGAGCAGAAATGTTCGAGATAGAACTAAATGCAGTGGAATAAGTCATAAACAGAAGAAATGGATTTTTGTTTACGAACTAACAATAATCAAAGAAGCCCTTGAAGTTGTTAAAAGTGTGTCACTATTTTTACAAAAAAATCATCCTCAGTTAGAACAGTAAATGCTGAGATTTCAAATGCTATAAAAACATTGTCAGCCTACAGAGAATATGATGATGTCAGTGGTCAGGATTTTTTAAAGGAGTTTTCTTGCACAGGTACTTTCAAAGAAATCAAGCTTATGCCACCAACGGAAGCGGAACAAACGAAGTTTTACAATTTTAAGAAAAAGTTTTTTCAAAGTTTGGTTGACAACATCTCCTCCCGTTTTGACAACAGCACATTAGTGTTGAAACATGCTGAAGTTTTATGTAAGGCAAATTGGCCAGAAAAACACAGAAGAGTTAATGTTGTATGGAGATCGTGAAATTATGGAACTTTAAAAAAAATTGAAGATTGAAGCACGTCATACTTCAGCCATAGTACACCAATTTCGCATGACAAAAGATGGTCATGATGCTGATGCATAACTTAATGATTTGTACAAGAGATTAGATGTTCTGCCAATATCTACTGCTGATTGTGAGCGAGGATTCAGCGCGATGAATTTAACTCACACATCTCTTCGGAATTCATTAGATGTTGAAACTATCAATCACTTGCTTTTTGTTAAAATTAATGGTCCACCACTTCAACATTTTGATGCCAGGTTGTATGCCACAAAGTGGTTAAAAGACGGAAGGCATTCTGCTAGCGACCTACCTTCTGGCAAACCAACAAAAGAAGTAGTTATGGAACAGCGCCATAATTTGTTTAAATAGTTTTTATTTTTTGGCAAATAACTGTTTAGAATTGATTAGACCAATTTCAAATATACAACAACAACGACAGCAACATAAACAACGTCATTAAAAACAGCATCATCAATAACATGAACAACAAACGCCATCAGCAATAACTGCATCAACAACAATTTCATCTACATCAACTACTGCATCAATAGCAACATCATCTTCTGCAGCAACACCAACAACAACACAAGCTACTAAAAACTGTAAATTCCACCATATAAAGAACAACATCAACGACAAAAACAATAACTACGTCATCAACATCATCAATAACATGAACAACAAACGCCATCAGCAACAACTACATCAAGAAAAACTTCATCTACAACATCAACTACTGCATCAACAACAACATCATCTACTGCAGCAACATCAACAATATCTATTAGCTAAAAAAAAAAAAAACGAAAACAACACACTTTCCATTTAAAAGTAAATTCCATCTCAGCAACAAGATAGTTTTAATTAAAAACTGTAAATTCAACCAAGATATTTGAAAAAATGAAACAAACAAATTAAAATATATTTCAACATTAGAACCTGGCATATCATTTGTTTTTATGTGTTGTATTGTAAATAATTTGTTTTCACTTGTTGTGTCATGTTATATTGTAGTAGTGGTAGTAGCAGGATTAGTAGATGGGCTCAATTAGTTGTGGAAACCGGGATATCCCCGGCACTGTTAGACTCCATCCCCGGCTCTGCTTTAACTTCTACCATCCCCGCCGGGGATGGCATTTATCCCCGGCTCTGCAGAAAAAATTTTCATCCCCGGCACTGGTTTTTTCCTAAATCGAGCACTGGTGGCAAGTGGCTAACCACAGTAGACATTTTTCCAGATCAACAATGTGTCGCAGTTATCCCCGCATCCGAGGGTCATTTGCGTTGTTCTGATTTCACCGTGATGTATTTTGTGTATGTTCACGCCCTCCACTTTCTTCGCACTATCTATGAGCAAATCTGCGCGTATGCTACGCCGCGGGCATATAGTAATGTATAATTATTTGACTTTCAAGTACAGCAAGGTTTTCTTATTTACCACAATAATAAGTTATGCAACTTTAGACTTCACCTTGATTACTTTGGCATCATGAATTTAACACAGTCTAATTTATTTGTGATATCAATTATTTACAAACAAGAGATATTTAATGTAATATAATAGTAGAATTAGTTTGCAGGTATCAAAAGATAAAAAAGGGATCTCCACGATTGCATCCCCGGCGGGATTCGAACCCGCGACCTCTGGATTAGAAGTCCAGCGCGCTATCCACTGCGCTACGGGGACGTCCACACCCACCAGGTTTGATAAATTACTGATGAATGACGCTAATAAATCATAAGATTTTCATTAATAACGATTCTTTACAATATGATTGGAAAATAAGGTATTTAAAATAAATTGTCTACAGTCCTCGATTTTTCTGTGAATTCTTTGATATTCATAAGTATTATGCATTGATTGTCTGATATTGATCATCAGAATCAGTCAGTAAGTAAGTGTTGTAATTGTAAGTAATCTTAATAATCATATCATTGAGTACAGTCACAATAGACTACAATTTCGAACAATTTAATTTAATTGCTTTTGTTGATTATTTGGAATCTAATTTGAATGGTTCAATGGATAACATAATAATGTGTGTGATATAACATACAAAATATAAATAAGTTACATGGACATGATCAATACTTGTATTACCCGTCTTCTTCAAATTATAATGGCAATGAACACATATTTTTTTCTATGGTTAAGCTCGGTGATTTTTTAAAATTAATTTGAAAATACTTTTAGACAGACCTTTACATTTTCGGTTACATTTAAATGGCAATAGGTTTGACGTCTTTAAAATCTGGCATTACATTGCATTTCCGCCGTTTACCAAGGGCAGCTATTCAATAAGATCATGAGGAAAACACAAGATTCAATCATGAATCCTGAAGAGATTTTTAGCATTGGCAGTGTAGTTCGCATTGTTGACTGCCATAAAGAGACTTATAAAGGCACAGTTAGGTCATTTGACTACAACACGAAAATTCTTTCCATTGGTAATTGTTTATTTGTTCCTGGTCCATGTTTAAACTTACTTTTGCTTACTCTTGTTTTTACAAGTCTAAAACTTAGTATTAGTTTAGTACTATACTATTACTAATAATAATAATAATAATAATAAATAACTAATACTAATAAAATAATACTATTTGTATTACTATTAAAAGTAAAATTAGTAAAAGCCCGTGGCTTCACTAGTTGGTCTTGAAAACAGTCGATGAGTTTGAGTTATTCACAATATTTTTGCATAGTATTAGTCTTAGTCTTAGTATAGTATTTAGTATAGTCTAGTCTACTTTAGTAAGTACTTATGACTTATTAAAGAAAACAAAAATAACTGGCGAATAAGTATAAGTCAATAAGTCTTATTGACTTATACTTATTCGCCAGTTATTTTTGTTTTTAAATAGTTGATATTGATAGTTGGTACTTGTGAAAAATCTTTGCTGAGTTATACGCCCCTTGTTCAACTTTTTGTCCACTAAAAAATGTAAACAATGTGCATGTGTTTATAGATAATTTCATTTTTCTGTGTAATTTCATCATGAAATTTGTGTGGGATATATCATTTTAAAGATATTTGGATGCTAAACATTACTAACTATGTTCTCCAATTTTTTTTTGTGCTGAATTTCATTAGTAAAATGTAATTAATTGAGTTACAGTAAATTAACTACATAAAATAATATAAATATCTTTTAGATTCGCCATCACTCGCGATTTTAATGGTAACCACTGTTTTCAGCATCCAAATATCTACAAGAATAGATAAAGTCCCAACCTCCCCCAAATTTTCTTTTAATTTATCAAAACAATCACCACATTATGGCTTTTTTCCTATTTTTCAAGATGGCAGAAACTTTCTTCTATGATGTACATCAGCCAATTACTTTCAGATTTGAACTAATCTAACGGCTAAACAATATTATTAACACTATTTTAAGTTACTTAAGGTATAAAAGACTAACTAAAAAGCAATATAAATAGACATTTCATTTACATTTTAAAACAAGAATTTATTTTCCGAGATACAAAAAAAAGTAATATTTTAGGGACACTCGGCTACATCAACCAATTTTAATAAAGTATTATTGTCAATTATTGTTCTCCTTTTCAATACGAACAGTTTGATATGCTTGACTTAATATTTTGGATAATTATTTTTAAGTTGTGCTCAATTTAAAACATCATATATGCAAATTTTGACGGCCATTTTGAATATTAATGAGCCGATCCTGCGTACATCAGAATTAATTCTAGAAAGCTTGTTTTGGCAATGATATGACGAATGCGGAAATATATGGTTTGTTATGGTTATCTTCAGTCATTTCTGAAATAACTTTAATTAACTGGTATTTTAAACAGCTGTCTCAGTCTTACTGCCCAATTTTCACTTTTGTCTGTTTATATTTTCTTATATGTCTCAATTAGCGGAGTTATCCCAAAATAATTCACTAAAAAAATCATAACTTTCTTTATAAATAACATAAAACTATAATTTTGGTATCAATAAATTGCATTTTTCAAGCCCTTTCCAACCAACTAGTTCTTAAAGCTGTAGCTTTAATTATTAGACCGCCTGAACTACAGGCTGAGTTACTCAGGTGCCTGCCCTAGCCCTAGGCCTAGGGCAAGGCTTTCCTAGAAGTAGAAGCTTGTGTCACTGTCTAAACTTCTAAACTAAAGCCAGAAGGTATCTTAATAGTAAGAGTAGAATACAAATTGTCTACACTTGAAAGTGATTGACAATATCAATATTGAATATAAATTAGGGCTGTGGAAATTACCAATTAATTTCTCGATTTATCGGTAAAATATTTTATCGATTAAAATTATTTTAATCGATAAAATAGCTATTAAAATGACGGTATATACTGTCATTACCTGTATCGATTTATTAATTAATAATAATTTGCTTTTTACGTACAAACTTCTCCATTTAAAAAAAAGATTTTTAAAGTGTAAACTTTAAAATAAGCTATTTTATAAGGAAAGTGATATAAAAAATTAAACATTGTTTTTACTTTATTAACATTATTAGCAAAATTTAAATTCATTGACATTATATTGAACTACTTATATTTAAATCAAAACATGTCAATTGCCTGTTTTTGTTACTTCCCTTTAAATTTTCAGTTTAATGACGTCATAATCTTATTTTTAGCTTCAATCAAAATTATCGATTAATTATTCGGTAATTTTTCAAAAGTTAACGATTAAATTTAAATTAATCGATAACAGCCCTAATATAAATATATTAGTATTAGATTTTTTTTTGCTTGACAATATATATTGTGTTAAATTAATACAAAATCTGCACATAAAATGTTTTTATGAATTTAATTTAATTAAAATAACATGAAAATAAGTATTAATCATCTTTTTTTCATTGACAAATATAAAGATGTTTTGTTAATTCTCTTTTATTTCGCAGAGGCCCCATCACCAACTTATACTCAGCTTTCAGATATCTACATTTTCAATTTGGACTATGTAGCTGACATAGAAGTTTTAGAAGAAAAATCAGGAGCACCAGAACCACTGCCTTTCATTAATGTATCTAAAGTTAGTGCTATTATTTACAGGAAAGAAAAGTACTTTTTAAATTTAATTTTTGAATAATTGCTTTGCCTTGTTATTTAATATTTAATCAGGGGGAAAATGTAAAGAGTTTATTGAAATGTTTTGAGTTTCAAACATTAATTGCTATCACTAATTCTTTTTATATTTAATGTTTACTATTTTAGATTTCTCAAAGACTTATTGAACAAGAAAAAGACAGAATCAAACAAAAAACGTATATAGGTGTTGATGTGTCTCCCGAAGGACAAAGACTCATGAATACAATATCTAAAACGTAAGTACAGTCGAAACCGCTTAAGTCGACGGCGTTGGGGTATGAAAAATGGCATCGACATAACCGATGATCGAGTTAAAGCGAAAACCAATATGGCGGCAAAATATTAACATGCGCTTGAAATTTCTTTATGTACGTGTTGTGCGTTAATTAGTGATGGGACGATTAATCAGAATCGTTTCGGAATATCGGGACCCTATTTCTTCACTCTTTCTTAAGGTTGTTAAGACCGTTCGTTTTTAAAGACCGTTTAAGTTTCAATATAACGCCGTTTTGCGGTGATTCCCAGATTGAGCGATACTGTGCCTTCGAAGCCACTTGCTTGATTTTCCTTACAAGCTACACAAATAAGTAACCTACACATCCCCTAATTGTCCCCGAACCATTCTCTTCCTAATCATCTTCTTTGGGTCAATCCCCTCAGCTTACAATGGACTCAATGGACTCAGAATGGTCTATCGTGACCTATATAAGACTCATAACAAAGTGAACTCTTCTCTATATAAACGTACACAAATAAATTAGGAACTCCTTTTGAAATTTTGAACCTTCAACTTTGACATATTTTAATTAATTCTAACCAATAGTTAAATGGCTTTTGCACACGGCCACTTCTTATGAATGAAACAATGAGAACAAAGCAGTAGTACAGTACATGTAATACATGTAGTCAAAATGAGGTTGAAGGATGAATGGTTGCCAATGACAACAAGTCTGCACACGGTACATTTTATTATTCCATACGATCCCCTCAGCTTACAATGGACTCAGAATGGTCTATCGTGACCTATATATGACTCATGATAAAGCGAACTCTTCTCTATATAAACGTACACAAATAAATTAGGTACTCCTTTTGAACCTTCAACTTTGACCTATTTTAATTAATTCTAACCAATAGTTAAATGGCTTTTGCACACGGCCACTTCTTATGAATGAAACAATGAGAACAAAGGAGTAGCTAACATTTTGAAAAGCTGGCGATTGGTCATGGGGATCGAGATAACCAATGTTAAGTGGCAAATTTGACCCTTTTTTGTGCTCGTGTTATGAGGTTTCGGCGACTTAAAAAAATCGAATTAAACGACGAGAAAATGCTAAGACAAAGAGAGAATTTGGCGGTTCCAATAAAAAACGTCGACATAATAGGGTGGTCGAGCTAACCGAGCTCGAGGCAAGTGGGTTCGACTGTAGTTTGAAATTGGTGATACCTCATGTAACAAGTATTTGCCTATGTCCTTTGGCTGAAAATCATTAAAGATTTTACTTCCAGCTTCAAAAATGATCATCTTCTCCATTTCAGTATAAGTGACTGCAGGTGGCATGACAAAGATATTGTTGTACTTGGTGAGGTTACAATCAAACCCCCTTATGGACCAAGAGATCTGCACTGCTCAGAAGGCAGTAAAGCGCTTGCACACATCTCAAAAATTGTACGTATATATTTTTATTTATGTTTTTACTAGTCTGTGGTTTTATCACTACTAAGAAGTCCTAGGGGGCAAAATTGATCAGTGCATCTTCTCATATTTGGGGTGAGAGATTCTACTATTTTATTAGCACAATAATTTATTCAGTAAAATATCTTGTTTTACAAGCTTATTATGTATTTTAAATTTAGTGTTTTCAAATGTTAATCAGAGTGTATTTTGTATATAATTATATAAAGCTTATCATTAGAAGATAATAATTATTACATCTATGATATTTTATATTTGTCTCACATTTGAATGTGTGAAGCTAACAAACATTCATAAAAACATTATACTATCAATATTATGATTTGAAACAATTTGTCACATATGTCCATATCATGAAATATTTCAGAAAATCTGAAAACCTTTCAAATGAAAATAATGGGCTGATTAAGTTTGAAAGCATTTTTTACACAAATTATTCCACTTTTGTGTAAACTTTTCATTATTAAATTTGCAGGTAGAGAAACATTATGATGAGGAAGCAAAATTGGGTCGACCTTTACCTTCATATTGAGAATGTAGAAAACCAAGAGCTCATTCTACTACTTTAATACTGTTGTGTTACAGTGAAATATTCTTTATAGATTACTGGTACTAATTTTGTTATAGCTGCAGAAAAATCAAATATTATTGCACTTCCTTTTGGAAATTTAAGTCAAGCGAAGTGAGGAATAGGAAAGTTTAGATAATTTTTATTAGTTCATGATAAAATATAAGGACTTTTAGAAATTTGGCTTTGCATATGACATGTTCTATGGCAGTTCCATGCTTTGAGAATTAGTAATAAAGTCTGAAATGTAAAGTTGTATAATCTGAGATCCTCAAGAGTTGTTGAAAGTTGTTGTATTTGACTAAATAAGAAAAGAATGAGCAAATTTATTTCTTTGATTGTTAAATTTTCTGTCGATATTAAAATAATTGTTTTTGTCACTTGTTTTGTTCCTTAACTCAATTTTTGTGTACCCATGTCAGTCAACAACTGCACAAAGCAAATATTCAGTGGGTTTAGTTGTAATTGGAGAAAATAACATCACTAGTGTTTTATTTTCCTTTTTTTCTACTTTTTTTTTTTTCAATCATGAACCACCAAAACATATTCATTAGGCATATCATGGGTACCACGTTTACTTTTTCTTGTCATCAATGATTCATATAAAACAAATGTAATGGCAGCACAGTATTCACATAGGGAATGAAGATATGAATTTCTTTAACTACCATTGTTGTGTCATCTACATAGATAACAGTTGATGTTTAATTATGTTCATGGTATAACCAATGATGATTAAGTGCTTTAAATGACATGAAATGTTTTGCCAGGAGTCTTTTGAGATTTATGAAATAGTGATTTTTGTTGTTACAAATATAAATCATCTTCCCCACTATTAAATATTTACATCTGAAGTTTTCTTTTGAAAAGTCTAGATCTACATAAAAGGATTTTTTAAGGAAATACAAACTGCATAATTGGTAATAAAAATGTTCCATGAATAATATGAAATTTATTTTTGTGTACCTTTCGTGGGACTTACAAGTTTGGGTAACATTTTTAAACATGCTTGCAAAGCTGCGATAACTTGACAGCATTATTGTTTATACACCCAAGATAATGACACAATATGTCTGAAAATAGTATCTCTAGTACGGATCTTAATCGATTCATGGAACTTAAGATATATTACTGAATTATTTTGAGAAATTCCAGTTTGTATGTTGTTACATATTACAAAGATGTTTACAGGAACACAGAAATTGATAAAATAAAACAATGACTCAAGAAATATTATGACTTTTTCTTAGAGTATTTTAATTCAGCAATTTATATATTGTAATTGTATGCCTTCTACATATTCTGTTGGATAAAAATTAATTAAAAAATGGTTTCCATGCTAGTTAAAGTTGTCAACACAAATTATCAATGAAACTTGAAGTCATTAAACAAAAAAAGTTTTTATTAATCTCTTACCATGAGACCACAAATACTCAGTTGACCAAATCTATGGGTGGTACACATGTATAAGTATAATGTTAAATTTTGACTTTCACAATGCAGTTTACAGTTATCTTTATTTACAATGAAAGTGAAGGCCACTGGTAGGATAAAGTAAGGTTGTAAACAATTAACCGGTCGTCAGATCAGGGCCGGTTAACCGTAACTTTATTTCATCTGTATTAGCTTATCAACTGAAGTTAACTTTTGTTGCGTTACGCAGAATACCAGAGCCAATAAGTGAGCGACCGTAACAAGCGTTTTCTTAATATCCCAGTCTATAAATGATCTAAAAATACAAGTCATCACTGTTAATAGTGTTAGTGGAGTTTGGCGAATCAACGATTTTTAATTTTCAAAATTATTCACTTAGTTGCTGAAGCATAGTACCAGAAGTAACACATAGGCCCACTACTAGTAGTACTAGATGTTTCCCTGGTCCTAACATTTGATTTCGGTCTTACATCAACAGTTTTCCAGCTAAGTGCGTGCACTTTAATACTTTTATTACATAGGGTTAAAAATTAAATATCATTACTGTTTGCTTTATTGTTTGGACCAATATATTTTTGTAAAATTTGCTGTTTTGACGGCAACACTAGAGTTGGTACATCACTAGCGCTTGATGTCAAATCTCAGACAACGCGAGGCGAAAATTAGATACATTTTCTTGTTGGTTCAAAATACAGTAAAAATACAGACCGAGGATCTTTAACCAGTCATTTTTTTAAAAACTGTTGACCGGTCCTCAAAAACGAGCGGTCTTAACAACCTTAGTATAAAGACTGAACTACTCAAACTTCTTATTGTGATCGCATTCGTTTCGGTGATGGAAACTAAAAGTTAGCTGTTGTTTTTTTTTTTTGCAATGATTTAAAATTGATTGAATACTTAGATAATTTAGTATTATTGTTTAACTATTTTCATAGAGGATATGAAATTAATGTGAATCTTTCCCACCTAGTCGACGGAAGTATGCATACAATATCCTACAAAGTAAAATTTAAGGCAGTATATACTAGCAATAATAAAAATGCACAGTGTAATCTAAATTATATCATTTAATAGTAATTCTTTCAATTAAGTCAACCAGATCTGAAGAGTACACAAGAAGAAGAGAAAAAAAATATGTTAAAAATGGCAGTGTTTACATATGAGCAAACCTATTGTTTGATCTCCCTCCCTAAGGTTTTGCTACCTTCTTGGTGATTTAAAAAGACTATAATCATTTAGCAGACGTGTCAGTCTGAACCTGAAAGTGTTGGACTGACTGGAACACACAATGTGTACCTTAAAGTAATTTACATTGCAACCAACATCCTATAAAATCCCAATGGCCCATAATTATTAGCATTTTATGATACCTTCAATATGAATGAGCCCTTAACCAATATGATTGCGTTAGTGTGTGGAATAGTATGAAATGAAAAATAAGTACAGAATATATTGAACATGAATATTTATTTAAAACATATCTGTATGAATATATAGCTAGTTCAATGCTGACTTGTATATAGCACCAATTACCTTCTCAGAGTAATGGAGAATATAACAATTATTATCATATGGTTAAAAGTATTTCACCGCACTTAAATTTATTTACATACGTTTTTAATGAATTGAAAAAATATGTTATTGATGTACTTTTAAAGACCATCTCAGAAAAATTTATGTACAGTTTTTATGGAATGCAACCCACACATTTAATTACATTAAAAATATTCACAACAATATCATTCCATAAAATATTCACAGGAAATATAATATACATATTTGTTTTTTATACATTTCGTAACGAGTTCAAATTTATGCTGAGCATTAAATAAGTAGAATGTTACAAAGCATAACAAAAAAAATAATTTTGAAATTTAATCCAGATTATATGCCAATTTTTCTCCAAAAAGTAATAATTTTTAAAGTGAATTTTATTTCAACTGTATATTTAATAAAATGCCAGTAATTGATTTAGTTTATCACTTTGGAAATAAATGAAACGTAATGTATAGTAAGAAATGTTCTACAAAAACATTTTTTAATTGAATATTCTTACTTATTTCATATACTTTTAATGAAGAATGATACACATTAATTCAACGTTTAATTATTTAACAACGATATGAGCTGGGTGTAAATAAAAATCTAATGACAATTATGTTTTGCTGGCTGTTTGGTCAAAGAATCAGTACATTTGTGCTGGCAATTTATTAATAATTAAAAAAGACACTTGACTCACCAAGCGGTAATTGGCTAAAAAAAATGTGCATAATTTCTGATTTCTTAGTTGTACATTAATCAGTGACACTTTGCAGCACAACATTGCATAACATTTGATACATGGGAAAGTGATTAAGTAGGACAACTTTATTTTCCCTTCACAAAAATACAAGAAAAAGGGCTGATGCTGAATTAAGAAAAGACAAGGTGATCTGACAATGATAGTGATAGACATAATATCATCCCAGTATACCACAAGAGTGCATTCATCTGTTGCCATGATGTTGCAGCTGATAGCTATGGATATTTCAGTGGTGGTTGGAGCTACTCATTTCTTCTTCTATGTCAAAATTAGTTTGATAATGAAGCTTATACTAATGATCAATTCACTCACTATTTGCTATTATGGAGAGGTGTAGCTTCACCAGTCTAACATCTTGATGAAAGTGATTTGGATTCCATTTATTCTATGACAAATCATCAGTCCATTAGTCTTTGCTCAGGCGGGAGCACAAAGGCACTTCCTCCAGGAACTAGAGAACAGCTGTAGAATATCCTCCTAGAAAACTGCTTTAGAATATCCTAGAACAGTGATGGCGAACTTTTTTTGGGGCAGTGTGGCCCAAAATTCAATTAAAACCTACTCTTATATAGCATAATGCCAACACAAAGTGCCAGCACAGTGGTTTAAGGAAGTAATGTTTTAGTTGTGAGCCAGCAGATGAAGCTCTATGTGCCGTCTGTGGCACGGATGGCATAGCTTCGCCATCCCTGTCCTAGAAATTAGCTTTTGAATACCATCCTAGAAAATAGATGTAGAATTTCCTCCCTGAAAATAGCTTTAAAATACCATCCTAGAAAAAAGATGTAGAATATCCTCCTGGAAAATAGCTTTAGAATACCATCCTAGAAAAAAGATGTAGAATATCCTCCTGGAAAATAGCTTTAGAACACATAGTCCTAATCATCAAAAGTTCAAGTGTGCACCCACCTGATGAAAAGCAACTGAACTATTTTTCTTGGATGCAGACAGAGCTTATCCACAAGAACCTATAGTCTTTGTAATTTACTGCAGTCAGATAGAATTAAAATATAGGCAACATCAATTCTATTTCAAAGTGTACAGTAATATAAACTGATGGATCAAGTAGAATTAAGAGTCAGAAGAAGAAAAGCTTAACTTGGGAAAGAAAAGTAACTTACGAGTAACTACAATGAACACCAAGACGACTTAAGTGTTAAAATTTATAATGTAACCACTAGGGCTGTCAATATTGTGGAAAATTGCTGCACAGGTACCCGTCCAAAATTAGAATGGGTGCCCGGGTTACCCGTTCAAACGCCTCAAAATTTTCGTCATTATGCCCGATATTACTATTATTAGTCTTTTCTTCTTTGTTTATTGGGGGAAATGCAAATTTTGATGTAATGAGTCAGCGATGTGAAAATGATGACATTGAAATACTACTGTAGTACAGTGTTGTAAAAACAATGAGCAGAGTAGTGCTAAAGTGACATTTTTGAGGGGGGGGGGGAGCCGTAATCGTATGATGACATGGCGGGTTATTTCTAGTTCATAGCTGTAGCTCACAACTGTTTTAATTAACTAAACATTTCAGGACTTGCCCCAACTTAGTGGACCCATCCCTAAGCATTTATAATTGTAATATAGTGAAAATTGTTCAATGATTGAAATTTTTTTTTTTTTAAAGCCACCAAAAAAAAAAAAATATTGCTGGTGTTTATTTCTTTTAAAGTATGGTGGGGATAGGATTGGAGACGTAAGTGGGGGGGGGGTAGATAAAAGAAAGTTACGAGTCTCAATCGGTAACAAAGATGAGCAACGTTTTTCAAAGTAAAAGCCAAATCATGTCAAGCCATTCCTAGTTATTGCTTGTTTCCTATTTTGTGTCATACTGAGTGGACGGAGCCACCCCCCCCCCCGCCATTTATTTTTGTCAATATAGGAAAAATCATTCAAGGATTGAAATATTTTTTTTAAAGTATGGTGGGGATAGGATTGGTACCCATTGACAAGCCTAGTAGCCACAAGTAAATGAATTTGTGTTGTGTATAAAAATGCTGATAGAGGGCCTACAATTTACAGATATAAGAGTTTATCCTAAAACTCAAAACCAAACTTTGCTTTTAAGTATAGCTAATCTACATGATTAATTAGGCCCGATAATTCCAACAAGTGGTATTAGATAAAAATGAGATTTTTTTTTTAAGATGGTGTTACACAACTGCAGCTCTACTGTGACGATCAGAGGTGAATTGAACTTGGCATGTAGGAATATTTATAAACACAACATTTTAGTAACAATATTTATTCTCACATTAATGATCAAGGTTGAAGTTAATTCAATGTAAGCATAATACTCTAAACACAACCACCTTGCACAAGAAGATATTTTACCAGAGAAAGCTCTTATACTTACATATTAATTTTGAACTAACACACAAAGCAAGGCTAGTTTATTGCTATTACAATGACCTTATTCTAGTAAACACAACCATATCATCTTCTCATTTACTCAATATAATCATGTGTATCAATTAAGAGATAAAATAAAATTTATTATTTTAGTTTGGGTTGCTAGTTAGTAAAAATTGAACAGAGCAAACCTTATAAAGCTGGATGTCATGATATCTCACTTCACAGCAGCCATCAAGATCAAACACAAGGACTGGAATGTGGGGGATACAATTGACAGGAATCAAAATCATTCCTCATGTGTTTTGATATAATTTATTGCCAACACACAAGAAATGAAAGTGCACAAAAATAGAAAGTGTATGAACTGAGTACGAGATGTTACCAGGAGTAGCGTACATATAGGACAAATGGAGACTTCTGATAAGAGCTTTTTGAACAAATGAAATTTAGTCTCAGCTTCAAGATCCTGTCTTGGAGATTACTGCCTCTTAACATATAAACTGTGTCAGTGTTAGACCAAGAATTATTTCAATAATTCATAAATGATATGATGAGACTACTATACAAAAATCATTAGTTGATCAACAAATGCAATGATCTAAATTAAGATAAGTTCAGCATTCAAGTAATTGTGGTTGGTTATTTGTCCATCATAATGTTGACCACAGTTCATTAGCAGTTGTTTAAGTCAGGAGGTAACTACAATTTTTAAAAATTTTAATGAGCAAAATTCAATATAATATGAATATAAAACAATGATTAGTTAGGTAGCTGTCAGCCAGTCTGAAAATGTAGCAAAATGTTGAACTTCATGTTTTAGCTTCACTTGCAGGTCCTAAAAAATTTGATGACGACATCAAAATGACAAGGATGTGAACAATCACATGTTTGAAGGTCAATCATAATATTGACTAGTTGTTAAAAAAAGATGTATTTTTTAAAATCTTTCTACTAGTGATACATTAATACAGCTAAGCATACATTGATTCAGAGGCACTTCAGCATTTCATTGCATAATAAAAGGAAGTGAGTTGTCATTTACACACATTAAAGGTTTCATAATTGTTTACATTAACCAGAATATTACATGTAACAAAATCATTGCCTTCGTATTAATTTGATAGTACACCTTTCATTTGTATATCACATCGTTTTCAAAGTTAAGATAACAAAACCAAACCTTATGCCTCCAATGTCTTTTGAACTCAATTTCTTATAACAATACTGCCTTGATACTCACAGACTATTTCTAAACTTTCCAACACTCTCAGGTTATCATTTCTTATAATAATAACAATACTGTCTTGATACTCACAGACTATTTCTAAACTTTCCAACACTCTCAGGTTATCATTTCTTATAATAATAACAATACTGCCTTGATACTCACAGACTATTTCTAAACTTTCCAACACTCTCAGGTTATCACAAGTTTGAACAACAAGAGAGGACTATCACTGCACTTTTCTGTCTTCAAGAGGGCCCCAGGCTCGACACCTGTTGCAGCCAAACATTCGGCCGTCCCATAATTCATCAATTGTTGGGCTGAACCCTGAAATCAGATTAAAATTCACAACATTGGTAACAAGATGTCTTGGAAAAATTATACAGAATCAAAAAATTTAAAGTAGCATAAGCTGTTTTAAAAATAATTGAACATTACTAAGAGTGTCAGTTACCTTCTTAGACCATATCCAAGTCTGAGGGTTGGAACCTTTGCACTTCATGAGTCTGGCATAAGGTCCTTCGTCTTGATTAACATCCATGCACAATAAGTTTCCCAACCTCAAGTCTTTTTGCTCACTTTCAAACCAGAGCTTGAGGAATTAGAGCAATAATAAATGTAATTTTTTAACCAGTTCTAAGAAATTATGTAAACAGAGAGTAATAAATTAATTTAAAATTCAAGTGACCACAATTGTGATAGTTTGGTCATGAAGACTTTTCAAGGAAAATGTGTTTTAGTTATTGCAATTTTAACTGAAGAGATATTTTCCTTAAAACCTGAAATTTACTATTTAATAATTTCTTTTAAATTCACAAGACTTTTATTTGAATCTTAGTTTAATGTGATAAAGATTTTAATTCATAATTTTTCAAAAAATTTAAAGATTCCATTCAAAGGTGTTTTGAATAATAGTTAATGTTGGGTTTATAGTTCCATCCAAGAGAAAGTCTCTACCTGATCTTTGTCGTCAGGCTTGCACATCGCCAGCTGAACAAGTGCTCTCTTATCATACACAGTCTTTTCTGACTGTACACACAGACCAGAGCTTACATGCTTCAACTACAGAAGAATAAATCTATATATTAGGAAGTTAAAGTATTTCTCTCATCACCATACTTTAATGGTTTCATTTAAGTTCAAAGGTTATTGCAAATAATCAAAATTATTTAAAGTTAAATTACTAAGGTAATTTGAGTGCGCCAAAAAAAAAGCTATTATTTTATTATTTTTCATTTTTACTGGTGTCTTAAACAAAAGCAATTTTCCACTTTCTACATGCTGTTGTATAGACTCAAAACCTATAAATTCAATTTTAAAATATTTTACGGAGTCACTTTTTATTTTTGTTTATCGTTTAGAAAGATCTGATCATAAACAAGTTGTACTCTCCAGGACACCATCTCAATTAACAAACCAAATTGTACCCAACAGAATGGTTAAAAATAGCGGAAAACATATCAGAATAATTTAATATTAATAATCTTTTATGGCAACAGAATTACCAAAACTAATAAATGCTAAATTGTAGCTGAATGTATTCAGAAGGATAAATAAATAAAACAGCCTAAATGATATAAGACATTAGATCAAAATTATCCCAGAAAACAATAATACAAGATCCTAAGACTGGACTGAAGCCACAACTAACTTTTAATCATTTCAACAAACTGTCATAAAAAACGTTTGTTAAAAGTCCAGAGTTATTTTTTAGTATGGCACAACAGACAACATGAAAACTTCATATTTAATTCATTAAGCAGCTCAGAGAGCCTAAAACTAAAATAAAATGCATGATTCTGAATGCAGTGTACAAATCTTAATCATTTCTTTAACTCTTTCGCTGCGGAATTTTTTAACGAAAAAATTTACATTATTTTCAAAAGTAAAAAAAAAAGTGAGAGGTTGGGTTTTTAACAAAAATATTTAAAATATTATTTTTAGGCTTATAGGGATAAATTTGGTATCAAATGATAGGTAGTTAAATGGACTATGCGTTTTTGAACTTGTTTCTTTGGTTTAAATAAAAAAACTAACATAAAAGAAACTAAAAATGTAAAAATATGACAACAAAAATCACTAAATTCAGGGGAAAAAAATTATCAGAAGGCAAATTTATGTTAGTGCTCCATAAAATCATTAAAATTTAATGCAAAAATCAAATATGTAACACAAATAGGCATTTTTATGTTTATAAATGTACAAAAGAACCACACAAATTAATTTTGAATTATGTCTCATATTTTATAATGTAGCTAAAGATAGCTTGGGTAGCCATAGCAACAATATTGATCAACAAAAAAACAGCGAAGAAAATTAATAAAATAATGCTTCAAATGATAGCAAATACACCTCCCCTTCGTTCATAAACAAGGAAGTACCACTCTTCTTTGTTAAAGTCTAATTTAAAAATAGCTCTTAAAAAGTTTAACCGAGAAATAGCAAAGAAACAAACATGATAGTGAAACAACGCACAGTGCGTTGGTCCGTGCTTTTGAGCAAGGCGGATGAACGCAGTGTGCGTTGTTCCGCATCGAAAGAGTTAGAAGGATTTCAATATTAACCCATATTCCTTATCTAAAACATTCTGGCTAATACTTTTTTATCCTGCTAAGTAAAGAGTTGAAAGATTACTAACCAATCCACGAGCTCTTATTATTACTTTTGACGGTCTGAAATTGTTATCCACTGGTTGAGCATGAAGAGATTGACTTAGATCTGGTAGCTTCTGTAAGCAGCAAGAAACAATCCGAAATGTTTAGCAGAACATTAAATAAATGTTAGAAATCAGTTAAGCTATGAAATAAAAAAAAAAATTTCAAAAATTCATAATCCAAGCCCTTTCAAAATAATTTGATATAATATTACTTACATTTAGTTGTTCCGGATAAATGGTTTCCAAATACCATTTAAAAGATTTGCAGTTGAGATTCTTACGTAACTGAACTCGTCCAGTAATATTTCCAAACTCTATATCTTCCGCTCTTGGGTTGATGTGAAAATAGTATTTCTTGTATTCATCCAGCCAAACATGCACCATGCGAAGTGTATTCCTGATAAAACTGTCATGGACTGGGGCCCCATACGGCCTTCTCTTACGAAAGATGTGGCCTACACGAGAACAGGGCACAATGACAAGTTGTCCACCACACTGCCAAATCTGTTTTACACACATCTGTATCAATATCTCATCAAGTACTTATGAGACTCATCATCAAAACACATTAAACAAAATTTTGCTAAACTTTTGCTAATCCTTCATAATAGATGTATTCATTTTAGACAAGGAACTTCACTCAGTTCACTGCAGCTTTATAACAAATTTCCCCTAATACTTTTAATGTTAGGGGCTAGCAGTAGCAGATCTAACCTTTGAAATCAAACTTTTTAATAGCTTTAATTTCTGTGCTAATTAGTCACAACAATTGCTTACCCTAAAAGATAACTCTAAATTTTCCCCTCCCCACACCTCCATGCTGCCGTCATATTCTCCGAGGTGATGAAAGTAATTCCTGTCCATGGCAAACAGACCACCCGCCATAGTTGGAGATCTAAAATGATAATGTTATCATTAGATCTAATTGTCAATAATGATGATGACAGTATGCAAGAGGTACATTTTGAAAACTAAGAACATAAAATTTATATGAACACCTTTAATCCTCTTGAGTACAAAATAAGGTTCATTTTAAAATACAATTATTTCATCACAGTGCATTTTTAAAAAATTAGTATGCATGCAATAGAATATAAGTAAATTAAGTAAAATATATAAATGCTAATTACGGATAAGGCTCAGGTTTTTCAAATATCTTTTTAGTCATGTCAGCAGGCAGAGGGTCCCATTGATAATGCATGCCCCAGTTAAAACCTCCTCTAACTAAATCAGAAGCTTCATAAAAAAATGTGTCAGCATCAATGATGTCTATGACAGGAACAGAGACAGTGTGAGGGTCTTTTTTGACAGCAGCCAGCAGAGGTTCTAGCCATCCAGTAGTTACTTCGCAGTGACTATCCAAAAACAGTAAGACCTATAAATGTAACAACACATTTGTTTTTTCAAAAAATTATCAGTAAATTTGAATTTTTGTTTTAATATTAAGATATAAAATAGGCAATGATTTCCCATAAAATGTACATAATTTTAAATCAAAGTAATCTATATATATAAAAATGAAAGTATGTATGTATGTATGCATGTCTTTTATAGCTGACTAAACCATTCATCCGATCACCATGAAACTTTTGGAGATTGTTGAGTACCCTCCCGTATGGCAACTTTTTAGCGCATTTTCGAGATGTCGAAATCGCTATTGCACCCGTTTTGTCCGTCCGTCCGTCATCACCCTTGATCACAGCATCCATAAGTCCTAGACCCATGATGTATATATGTTTTTTGTATGCCCTGACCTGCCATTTGTGCATCAACACTCAGTTACTCGATCCGTTTAAAAACCCCGTTAAAACTACCAAAAAATATTTCGAATCGAGAGGTAACACTAGCGCAGGGAACGGCCGCCATTGCCGGAAGTCGAATGCATAATTCTTCAAGCATTGAAGAGTGGTGCGAAAGGGTGCAAAAGAATTAGTTGGTTTTTTTTTAGTTGACGTCATTAGAATATGTGTAAAAGTTTAGAGAGTTTTACGTCATCATTTGTGGTGACTTGTAGTTGGATTAAAGAGAAAATATTTTTTTTTTAAAATGTAAAGAAATGACTTTTAAATAAAAAAATGTCAGGTATATTCATTACACAAGAAAATTCATAAAAATATGTCTAAAATCTAAACACAATTACTGATAACTACATAATTCTGATATCTAACATAAGTACTGATACATAATACGAAAATGCGCTAACACGTCCTGAATTCCAATAGGTACCAGGCTTAACATGATTTTTTTTTAATATTGACATTCATGGGGAACGGGGGCCCAAAGTGACTTTTTTTTCGTATTTAAAAATTTGTTTAAGCGTTAGCTACTTTGAAAATGAAAGGATCTTGGCCAAACTTGTTACATAGAAAGTTGATAGCCCAGATTAAAATACTTTGGCCATTCAACTCCAAATTTCCATTCCTTTGGGGCCGGGGGCCCAAAATCTTTGTTTTCCTAAAAGTTTAAGACTTTATTCCTATTATGATTTTACATGATCTTTTTAAATAATGATTAACACATGTATTATGATACAAACTGAGATAAACAAGTATTCCAAAATTCAAATCTTGCTTGGGTCGGGGGCCATGAATGTTGTTTTTTTTGCTTACATAAATTATTTACAAATATTTTAAGCATAAGCTGCTGAGAAAATGGATGGATCTTGACCAATCTGGTGTATAACAAATATATCCATTATAATCCAGATTTAAAATAACAGTTATTTGAACTTTACATATTGCACAGAGTAAGGACCTTGGGTCCATTTTATTTCATGTACCCAAATATTTTCCCACAATGAAAGGTGTGTTAAGGCTTAGAGGACAATCAGACATATATTCAATTGTAAAAATATCTTTATACAAATGACACGATGTAAATTAACCAATATCTTAAATTTGAACTAATATACATTTTATGTTTTAAAGAAAACTTGTTGACAGTTTGTGATTTCTAAACACTCATAAGACAGAGTCAGGAATGGCAGCTTGAAGCCGACAGTTCTTATATTGAGTGGATTTAATGGCTTGAAACCCTTTTACCCTACCAGACCAGCGCAGCCCACTATTTCATGAAATGAAGTTTTTTTTAATAGAAATAGAAACAGCCCTAGTTAAAATTTGGAGAAAATACAAGCTCACTTTGAAAAGTAAAAGGCTACCCATTACAGAACATGGTTAACCCCCATTTACAGAACATGGTTAACCCCCATTTACAGAACATGGTTAACCCCCATTTACAGAACATGGTTAACCCCCATTTATAGAACATGGTTAACCCCCATTTACAGAACATGGTTAACCCCCATTTACAGAACATGGTTAACCCCCATTTACAGAACATGGTTGACCCCCATTTACAGACATGAAATAAATGTTTAGGCTTACACTTGTATGATGTAAATCACAAGTTATCTTTCTTTACAAAACATGTCCTGACTAATGAGATATCCAATAGAATGTATTTAAATTGTGTGAATGCTTCTAGACTCAGGCTAATATAATAGTTATTTTAATTTTTTTTTTTAAAGAGAACTTACCTGGCCACTGGCTTGTTTCGCACCAAACATACGGGCACGGATAAGACCAAGCCGCTCTTGACTGTGATAAAGTTTAACTTTGGGATAACTTTTTAGATAAGTGTCTAGCTCCACCTTCAGGTACTCTGAAAAATATCAAAATATCATTTAATACAATACTGAAATTGTTGTTGACAATGAAATTATCAATTAAATTGTTACTCATTGCAAACCTTAAATAACCCTTAACATTAAAAAATAAGATATTTTTAATAGGGCTGCGGAAATTAACTATTAATTTCTCGATTAATCACTAAAAAAATTAATCTATTAAAATTATTTTAATCGATAAAATAGCGCTTAAAATGAACGAAAAAATTATTTTTTTCGATTTACTAATAAATAATTAATTATTAATAAATAATAATAGTTTGGTTTTGTTTACGTACAAACTTCTCCATTTAAAAAAAAAGATACTTTAAAATAAGCAGTTTTTATAAGGAAAATGATATAAAAAAACATTGTTTTTACTTAATAAACAATAACAAAATTTGACATTAAATTGAACTACTTATATTTAAATATATCTCCTAAAAATATTTTTTTTTTTATTAAATACTTAGGTTATGGGCATTTTATGAAATTTTCAGTTTAATAACGTCATACATCTTATTTTTAGCTTTATTAAAAATAATCAATTAATTATTCTGTAATTTTTCAAAAGTTAAATATTAAATTTAAATTATTCAATAACAGCCCTTATTTTTAGGTATAAATTACAATTTGTTGGCAACTTATGGCAACTAACCCATGTCACTGTTATCATCTACTAAAATAATTTCATGGATAAGATTCTCTGGTGAACGTTCCAAAACTGTGTGTACTGTGCGGAGGAGTGCAGACAAAGCCTCATTGAAAAAACAAATGACAATGCTTGCACTTGGTAAATCTTGAGGGTACTCAATATCCTTACATCTGAAGTAACATATAATAATTGAAATAAATCACAAAAGGCAGTTTCAAACATAAACAGACTTTATCACTCAGTTAAAGTTTCATTTATGATGTGTATTTTTAAATGAGAGGTCTTAAATAATGTTTATTAAATTGCTCAGTTATTAGATGACCATGTTAAAAATATTTAAATATGTTTTTAATAAAGTTAGGAAAAAGTTAGGTCCCAATCCATGCTTCTTCAAAATAATGTAACACATTACGAAACCTGGCAATTAAAAATTTTTTAGTCCGTTAATTATGTTGAGGATGTAGAGGTAAAGTCTAATTTTCCCATTTATAATCATTCCTGAAATGAAAGCAGATTCTATTACATCAATAATGTTAGGAAAATAACTAACGAATATCAAAAGTAACATTAGTTAAAAAATATAATACCTTCGATTCCTAAAATCTGGGAGAGGTCGAATGTAACTCAGCTTGTCACTCAACATTTGATTAAAGGCATGAGCGTGATAACCTGCAAAATTAATTTTAACATGCATAAGATTTTAACCGTTTTTCTTTATGGCATATACATTTTTTAAATTGAGTATGTTTTTATTTCATTTCAACTTTTCATGGTTTAAATGCTGCCTTCTTAGTGTTTTAAAAAACGTTAACTTTCAACAAAATATGAAAGTGCAATTTTTATGCTTTTACTTTTAGATATGGAAAGCCTGTTTCCTAAAACGTAAAATTAGAATTTGACACCTCAAATACATTGTTAAAATTTAAAACTGATGGAAATCCTGAAATGTAAAACATTTTTTAATTTGTCCTAAAGCAATTGATAATTATATAATAGTTTTAAAATTAATTACAACTCATAAATTTATAGTGTCAAATAATAATATTTTTAAAAAATAGGTGGCAGCAATGTTATATTTGTCCAAAGAAATGCTCTAACTTCTTTTAAGGTCTTTCAATTGAAATGATTTTCAACTACTTCTAGGTGAATAAATAATACCTGCATCATAGTTTCTTTGGTCATCAGCTGTTAAGACTTTCCCAAGATTTTCAAGGTATATTTCACTATAAATTTTAACATCATCATTTTCCAATCCTTTGTTCGGCAGCGTGTCATGTACGCCTAGCCTCGGACGTAGTCGAGCATACTTATGATGTGCATAGATGGATGTGAAATTCCAGTATAAGATAAACCAAAACACCACACTAAATATTATCAGAAAAACTATGAGTCTTGACCTTTTAATCCTCAACATGATTTCGACTTTGATTAATAAAAGTATGACAGTTTTTACACATTATCCTGACAGGAGATGTATGATTATTACTTTGGTGCTGACCTGCTGAATTAGAAAATTAAATGATCTTATTATTTGTTTCTATTTAAGTTGTTTACTATTTAATATTGGTTTCTGATAAATAATGTTTAACATAATCAAATTATTTGACCTATTTTGAGAGGGCATCATGCAAATAAGAGTAAAAGTTTTGTAAAATAAGCCCCAACAAAATTTTATTGTTAAAGTTTTCCCTTGTGGTCTATACAAGATGTGTGTAATACTTGAAGTAATATTACTTTTTTTTCCATATATACAAAGTACAAAGTAATTTACAGAAAAATGGTACAATTTTAACAAAATAAAACATGCAGACCCTGAACAATAACTAATACTACTAATAGCTACAAAACTAAATACTACCACATGATTTGAGTAAACCATCAGGTAAGATCAGTGCTTTTTTTCAGTGGAAACTCATGGAAACTGAGTTCCCATACCTTTTTTGGCCAAATTTTTTTTTTTTTGTGTATATTTATATAAATAGTTGGCATTTTACTTACTGTCAGTCCATTTTACCGTGGGGACTCACGGGAACGACATAAATTACAGTTTACAAATAAACAAACCAAGTGGCAAACGCTGTTATTCTACTAATATGATATCTATGGACCATAGATATCATATTAGTTATTATTAGTAGAATAAGTGAATAAGAATAACAGCTTTTCTGACATAAGTTAAAAAACAGATGTGAAATGAGTTCCCAAACATTTTTTGCTAGAAAAAAAGCACTGGGTAAGATTAATCTTATGATAAATTTATATAATAAAATAGGGGAAAACTTTTGTAATCATAAAAAATATATATTTAAGAAAGCTGCTAAGCTTTTAAATTATCTCAGGAAAATTACATAGCATATATAATTTAGGACAACGGCGGTGGTCGAGTGGTAGCGCGCTGGACTGGCGTACCGATGGTCACGCGAAGGCGAGGATTTTTTCCCAGGGCCTACCCTTATAGCCATGGCCTGTGACCGCTGCATCACTTGCCAACAGATGTTCTGTCATTGTCTGTGGACGCAATTATCTTCTGCATAGAAGGAGTGTCTGTATATATCTAAGATCTAAGATAATTTAATAAATTTACCCACACTTCTTAACAAGAACTCATAAAAGTAACAATCATAGTACATTTATTACGTATTATTAGTAATTTATAGTTGTCGTATATAAGGGTTAAAGAGTCTAAAACAAAGAAGCTTAAACAATGCTTAAAATATATTTTAAAAATGTATAAGTTGGTACATATTTTTGGTATTAACATATGCCTCAAAAATTAAATAATAAATTTTAACATGACAAGTTATCCAATTGATGGCTACTGTTGAAAAGTAGATATATCTAAAAAATTTAAGAATGAGGGTACAATTACAATGTTAACTAAGCACTTATCTAAACTTCCCCTCCCACCCCCAAATTGATCTGCTTTAAATTCTGTGATATGTGAATGTGATGCCTGCTGACAAGTGGTTGCCCTAATGACAGGTAATAGATTTTTCCCTCTGACCACATACTTTAGATGTATAAATACCAAAATTAAAAACTATTGAAAGAATAAGGATTCACGTGCATTCAGTAATTAGAAACCAAGATAACTTATTTTGTCATACGCCTACACATGGATTTGCATGCTAAAAATGTCAAAATGTGGATGAAAGCAAAAAAAAAAAAACAATTAAGAAAGCTTTTAAATTTAAAGACAGCCTGAAACTAAACATGCCCTTATTTCCATTATATATTTTTAACTGATTTATGATTTAATTTAATTATAGTAACTAGCCGACCCGCGTCGTAGCATACGCCACTAATGATTTAGTGATGGGTGAAGACTTCCTGAAAAACACAGTTGTCCTAATGAGGTGGGTAAATGACTGTGAGTGAATGAAAAGAAGGAACTCTGGAGAGAGCAACATACAACTGTCCATGGCTGAAAACAGGTTTTGGAAGATACAGACATATCTTTTTGAACATTTGGCCCTGTTAGCAAACCAAACCAGCTGGAATCGAAGAGAACAATGGAAAGGCAACGTGGCTCAGACGACTGTAGGAGATACCAAAGTGACTGAGAACACAGGAGCGATGAGGTACACACTGCTGCGGGTACACACAGTTGCGCATGCCTGGAGAGCGAGGGAGGGCACCTAAAGTATTCATTTTCTGAAAGTAATTGTTGAGGAGAGTGTGTGACTACTTTTCTGTCACAACGGAGAGCACAAAGTTAGTATGCCTAATGTTGAGAAACAAAGCTTACAGTCGTGTTACGAAGTCATGTTCGAAAAGAAAGTGCGTAAAGAACGGGCACAAACACAAACATTTTTTAAAATTAAAAAAGTAATGTCTTAGCTGGGGCTTGAACCTACGACCTCCCACATGTTAGGTGAATGTAATAACCACTACAATACAAAATACATGCTTTTCTGTTGTTCTGAAAGAACAAAGTAATTGACCTCAATTGAAAGCAATGTTGGTCTTGATGACCCACCACCCTCTGTACTACCTTTTCTTGCCAGCTGATTGGTCAGTGGGGTTAGACAGCTTGGTGTCTGGCATATTTGAACCATGAGGAGAATTATATATAGATACCCATGAATTCCTGTACACTGTACTTTACAGAAATGCCTTACATGAAGGCAATGTTTTTTCAAAATTAAGCACAATTGCTGTACATTAATATTCTTGTCATCTTTTTTAATTGTTTATATATTTGTATAATATTAAAAAATTATTTAAAATATTAATATAATAAAATAATATAATATAATTTAAAATTAACTATTTCCGACATGAATATTTCTGATTATGAGTTTTTACTTTATGAATGGAAGTTTAACTCCATGAATTATTTATTATCATTATCACCCTCTGGCTCTACTCTAGTCTAGTCCTCTAGTAGTAGTAGCTTACTTATTTAATTTATTTATTTAAAATTTTATTTTAATTTTAATAAACCAAAAATTCCTTTAAAAAACGGGAGGGGGGAGGATAGAGAATAATTAGAGAATATCAGAATAGAGTATAGTATAGACTATACTATACTCTATTCTGATATTCTATACTATATACTATACTATACTATAGTAATATAGTCTATAGTCTTTAGTATTAGTATAGTTTAGTTTAGTATATTTATATATTATATAGCATTATAATCATTATTAATTATTATTATCATTAGTAATTAGTATAAATTATACTATTATACTATAATAGTATAGACTATAGACTAAAGACAGTATAGACTATAGTACAAATAATTATAGTCATTATCATTATTCATTATTATTATAGAGTGTACAGTTGTACAGTACAGTACAGTCTACAGTTACTTAGTTATAGTACTTGTTACTTTGACTAACTTAGTTTAGTAACTTAGACTTAGACTGTCTTAGTCTTAGACTTAGTTCACTTAGAGTTAGACTTTGACTTAGACTTAGTCAGTTTAGTTTAGTCAGTTATTGAACTTTACTTAGTGTTACTACTACTGACTAATGATCATATACTTGTTAATGTTTATCTTTATTTTATTTATATATTACATCATGTCATAATTATGCTTTAAATTATATATTAAACTTAACTATATTTACATTTATTATTTACTGAATGAACGAAGTATGTGTATAGTATTTAGTACTAGTATTGTATTTGCTGCTTGAGTGCAGTGAAGTGCAGTTTAAAATGTCTTGTCTAGTCACGTGATATAAATAAATATTAACTTTAAGGTCCTAATAGTACTAATACTTGTTTTGCTTCAACTTCAAATTTTGCGAAGCTCATTCTCAAGCAAAGTCATAAGTCATAATAATTTGCATTGCTGTATTAACTGTATAATATGTATAATATTATAATTTTTAATTATGTTATATATTTTAAAATATTTATTTCAAAATTATAATTTTGGAGGGTATGTTGAATGTTGTAGGCAGTATGTCTTTAACAGTTGACAAGTTATTAGTTAGTTATAAGTTTTATAACAGCTAATAAGTAAGTGGGGACTAGGGCTAGGCCGGCTAGGGCTGTCAATTTTGTTGAAAAATGCTGTGCAAGTACCCGTCCAAATTTCGAACGGGTACCCATGGTCTGTGGACTCAATAATTATAATCTTCTTCATGGAAGGAGCGTCTATATAGATAAGACAAGACAAACTTTCATTGTTCAACCTGTTTTAACTTAAGACTTAGGCCCCAATTTAGTCCTAGGTCTTACTCTTAAGTAACATAAAAATAAAACTCTTAGTCTTAGACCAGTCAAGCAATAAATTAATTGTAACTAGATGCCTGGGGTGTAGCATATGCCACAGATTTGCTCATAGTGCAAAGAAAGTGGGGGGGGGGGGGGGGGG
>MUZC01000521.1:92375-121472 GCA_002072015.1 Radix auricularia | reverse complement strand
GTTACTAACACAAACTACATCATGATAAAATCAGAACAACAAGAATGAACCTTAGATGCGGGGATAACTGCAACACATTGTTGATCTGGAAACATGTGCACTGTGGTTAGCCACGTTTGCTCCCCCCACCCTGCACCACCCTAGCCTGCCAACCATAAACTAATTGGCATAACCTGACAAAGGTCATTCGTCAAGCTAATTTCTACTCGTCTTGTGCTTGTTATGATGTTGCGTAGTCATGATCGAAAAGAAAGTGGGAAATGAACGGGCACAAACACAAAATTTTTAAACATTAAAAAATGAATGTCTTAGCTAGGGATTGAACCTGTGACCTCTGCATGTTAGGCGAATGTAATAACCACTACACTACGAAATACATGTTATTTTTTTGTTCTGAAAGAACATAGTAATTGACCTCAATTCAACGAATTCCCCATGCTATGCACTAACTTTTCTTGCAATCTGATTGGTCGGTGGGGTCAGACAGCTTGCTACTTGGTGTCCGGCATGGTTGGACCATGATGAGATTTATATATATAGATAGAATGCCTAACCATTATCACCTTGTTCAGTTAAGCTAGTATGATTAAAGAAAATACTTTTCTTTTCTTTTTTTTAAAGTGGTTTGTTGCAATGTCTTCATTGCCTGATAAGCTTATCTTGGCCTTTGAAGGTCAATGCACAAACTCAGACACCTTTCTTTTTTTCTTTTTTTGTGACAGTTTTCAAAGTTTTTGTATATATTTCATAAATAGCCTCAAAGTCATACTCACAGTCAAACTGATTACTGATTGTCATTGATTATTCTGTAGTTTTTATTAACTATTAAAATAACTGCTTTGACTTAGGTGAGACCTACTTAAAGTGAAAGTAAAAGTAAAAAAAAGATTAAAAATTTAATTTTGTCATTGTTAAATTTTTACAAGACCTACTTATTTTAAAACCATTTAAAATTCATAACATTTTCATTTTACACATGTCACATTCTATCTAAATTAAACTATTACTATTACTAGTATTACAATAGTATGAAGTACAAAATATTTTAAATCTAACTCTTATTCTAAGGCTATACTATACACCTGAAAAAGTCATACAGGTACAGTCACACCGGATGTCACACTAACAGTAATTACAGAAATTGTATAATCACATTCACATACATCAACCAAATACTAAATTTATTTTACACTTTCAAAGAAAACAAATTCATTAACATAGACAATAGACATTGACTTGGTAATTCATTGCTATAGCCTTACTTAGCTTAGTAACTTACTTTTTACTTAGTAATTGACTTTGACTTAGCCATACTCTTATCATCAAACTATAATGAAATGAGATAGGGCTGGCCAGGGTCACAGTCACAACCAAACAAACTAAAAGTTTAATGATTATGTTGCTTAGACTTAGAATGACTAAGATTTAGATTCCAGTATTTATGGTAAATAGTGACGCTAACAAAAAGATATTAGATGTTGCATAAATGTGCTAATTCTTATTATTTCATTCATCAAGGTTGGTCTCCGACACTGGTATGAATCTACATGAATTGAAGGTGTAAAATTGAAACAGCAGTAACCTATATATATTCAAAGAAAGTCACACACCTGACATAGTTCCCGAAACATGGCACTAGAAAGATTATGGACTGTCTTATCCTCAGAATCCCAAACTTGTACACATCTGTCCAAAGTGTATGGAGTGGCAAGCTATTCCTTTTAACCATCAAAGACATCAAGTAAATGGCGGCAAAGTACATTTTGATGGTTTTGGTACCATTGACGTGTGTGATAATAGGCTATTATTCACCCAATCATGAAACATTAGCTCAGTTCATTTGTAATATAACAAAAGGCTACATTGCCCATCAAATTTTCTTTTGTGCTAAATCTGAGGGAATAATAATTTTAGATGCAAATTACTCTGAGAAACCATTGCCGGGGTATTCAGAAACGGAGGTTTATGAAATGTGTATGCTGAAAAACAGAGATGAAGAGAGCCAGAAAATTCAGGGTAAGAATTGTATCCACTTTAAATATTTGCTGAATATCCAAAATGGCTAACTCTCAAAATACCAAAAAAAAAATGCATATAAAGTGAAGCACCAACTTTCATTGATGAGCTAACTAACTGTCTGTTATAGCAAAATCCTAAAGGAAGAAAAAAAATGCTATATTGTTCCATTAAAAAAATAGTTTGGTTTTTTAATAAAAAATTATTAAAGTTTCACTCATGCTTTAAAAAAAAAATACTTGCCTCCATTAATATGTGAATTATTATAAATTATACACTGTAGTATATCTTGGTAAATTTGTTGTTAAAAGTAATATTAGTTACATGCAGAGTGTGAAGTTGTTATTATGTATATATATATTAGGGCTGTTATCGATAAATTTAAATTTAATCATTAACTTTTGAAAAATTACTGAATAATTAATCGGTAATTTTGATTAAAGTTAAAGCTAAAAAATAAGATGTCATTCAACTAAAAATTCTGTCAAAAGTTATGAATTTTTTTCTAAGACCTCATAATCACTTTTTTCACCATGTGGTTTTCCTTCACATTTTGTGCCATTTTAAGGCATTTTTAAAATGTCCATAACTTAAGTATTTAATTTTAAAAATAGAATATTTTTAGAAAATATATTTAAATATAAGTAGTTAAATAATATTAAATATAATGTCAATGAATTTAAAAAAATTTATTGTTAATCAAGGAAAAACAATGTTTATATTTTTATTATTATTATTTTCCTTTTAGAAACAGCTTAATTTAAAGCTTATACTTTAAAAATTGTTTTCTTTAAATGGAGAAGTTAGTACGTAAATAAGGTGACCAGACGTCCCGATTTAGGCGGGACAGTCCCGATTTCAGACCTCATGTCCCGCCGACCCTCGCTTGTCCCAGTGGGACGCCCGTTTGTCCCGCTTTTTCTGTGAAAGAGACTTTTTGTTATATTATTATTTTCTTTACAAATCATATTTTTTTACGCAAAAATGAATCACGTAAAAAATTAAAATTAAACGTTAATCCATAAATAAAACCCATTGCGATTGAAGAGCGCTGATCAAGTCAAATAAATACATTATTTGATGAAATACTCAGTTGGCTGCTGTAGAGGGTACCTTGGCGTACCACACGCTTTTTAATAATCACAGCTTCAGATTGATGGACTGCACGTCCAAACTGATGCAAAAGTTTTTTAATCCAAAATTCACTTGCGCACGAACAAAGTGTGAAGCTATTGTCACGAATGTTCTGTGTCCATATATAATGAACCAAATTAAGGCCAAATGTTGTGAATTTTGTGACAGTGTCTACAGACGCGTCCAACCATAAGGATGTGAAACTATTTCCTGTAATAATAAGATATTTTTTGCCACTGTCAGGTGTTACAATTAAAATCCTGGACATGCAATCACTTCCTGGAGAAACAGCAGAAACCATTTGTAATTTCCTTGTAAATGCATTACAGAGACATGGTCTAACAGAAAAGGTTGTTGGGTTCTGTGCAGACAACGCAAACACGAACTTTGGGGGACTACAAAGGATAGGAAGAAACAACGTGTTTGCAATATTGCAAGATGATCTCGGGAAGAAACTGTTAGGTATTGGTTGTGCTGCTCATATCATACACAACACGATACAAACTGCAGGGGATTGCTTGCCAATTGATGTGGAAGCAGTTATTATGAAAATCTATTATTACTTCTACATCTGCACTGTTCGTGTAGAGTCATTCAAAGAATTTTGCGAATTTGCCTGTATAGAATACCAGCGCATTTTAAATTTTAGGATATGAGAAAACTAGATGGTTATCACTGATCACTGATGCCTGAGGGGAGAGAGTCTTAAAATTGTTTCCTGCACTGAAATCTTATTTCTTGTCAGAAGAGAAGTGCCCCACTCTCATCCGCAACTTCTTTGAAAATAACAGTGCTGAATTGTGGCTCTATTTCGTACACAACATCGCTGCAGTGTTTCATGCGACAATTCTGCGCATAGAGGCACAGACTGTAACAGCATTGGAAGCCTCTTCTGATCTGGATGATTTAATACACAAATGCACTGAGAGAACCTCTAAAAACTTTTTGCCCAATGAAGTACGTATGTGAATTACTCAATTAGAAGAGGAAGAAATGGTGAGCAAAACCGACATTACAAGAACCGTTGTAAATTTTTACAACTGTGCTGAATATCTGAAACAGAGGGTTGAGCAATTCGAATGTCTGAATGTATTTAGTTGGGTTGTGTTAAAAGAGACAACATCATGGGAAAAAGTACAGGAGAGTGCAACTTTTTGGACTAAAAGAATCGGAATGTTGACATCGATAATAACCGATAATAAGTTATTTGACAAAGTTAGCTACGTTAGCCGATTTGCTTTACCAAAAAAAATTGCATATTGCAATTGTAAGCAGACTAGTGTAGACTGTCGATGGGTTGAAATCGTCCGTCATTTCAAGAATGAAGATCTACCATGTGCGCAAATTCAGAAAAATGTAGAGTTTGTTTTGTGTCTCCCGGGAACAAACGCTGTCACTGAGTTTTCTCCGCTATGAATATCATATGGACAACTGAAAAAACACAATTAAAATTGGAAACACTAGAAGCAATGTTAATGGTGAAGTGCAATTTTTAGTTTCACGAAAGTTCCTCTAATTCTTGTGATAAAGTGTATGAAACGCTTCTACAAGAACCAAAACTTCTCAGAAGCATTCATTCGTCAATGAAATATGTGTATAGAGCACCTACGGAGAATGAAACTAGGTCTGCACCAGATCAGGGGGGTCCGTCGTCTGCGTGTAATCAAAACAGCAGGCATCTTGCGCTGGATGAGCACATTCAAGCAATAAGGTAAATACTGTTACCGTATGAGGCTACAAACTGTTAATTTTCTAACTGGTATTGTCTCTTCAGGAAAGAGTGCCTTACAGTCATTTTTCACAAAACGTTTGACGTTTCCGTCAAGGGTGGGGGGTCCCCCCCCAAAGAAAAAAGTCTAGGGGAAACCCCCCCCCCCCCGCGCGACCCTGTCCCGCTTTGCGCTCCGGAAAATTTGGTCACCTTAACGTAAACAAAAAACCCTTTCATTATTTATTAATAATTAATTATTTATTAATAAATAAAAAATTGCTTCAAACATTTTCTTTATATTTAATTGCTATTTTATCGATTAAATTATTTTTAATCGATAAAAAAATTACAAATTATTCAAGAAATTTATCGTTAATTTCCGCAGCCCTAATTTATAATCAGAGGCTCATTTTATACAGAAGATTATAGTAGAGTCCTATGCTTATCCATGGTTTATGTCTAAACTTGTATCTTCATTAGAGTTTTGAATGTTAATCATTGATATTCTAGGTTTAATGACTCAACTAATGGTGTTGCTCTTGTCAATTTATGTAATTTAAATTTGTAATAACAAATTTTTTTAAAAATTTGACTGTCATTAGAAATTTGTTATCCATGTGCAAAATATATAAGATCCCATGAGATGACCTTGTCTGCATCTTGTTTTTCTCTGATACATTATATATATATTTTTTAGGCTATCATCAGCATGGGTTCAATGAGTTTGCAAGTGAAAAAGTTGGTCTTGTGCGCGAAGTGCCTGATGTGAGAGATCCATTGTGAGTAGTATAATTAAGTTTTTTTATATCTCTGCTAATCGGAATGCTGTCATCAATAGTTTTAGACAATGCATTTTAACAAAATTGATGAAATAAAAGTGAGTAGATTTATACAGCAATGTGCATTTTTATATATTCAATAATTAACTAAGTAAAGGGAAATGGAATCTTTTGTAAAAATATAAAATCCTTTCCTAGATTCAATGCTATTGTTAAATTTTAAAATAAATACCACTTCTATTCTTCAAGATATGTTTTAAACTTTTAAAATAGATTTCAATACTCCTTAGTGTTACTATCATCAGAGTTTGTAAATGATTACTAAAAAATCATTGTTTCCTTTTAAATTTACAAATCTATTGATTGATACACATTTATTTTTACATATGACAATAATTTTTTATTCATAACAATTCGATTTGGTTGTCATATAAAATCATATTTTGTGTGTACCGTATTTTCAGGCATATTCCCCACAGGTTATACGAGATTTTACAACCCCCCCCCCCCCACCAGCTGAATTTTGTTTTACTGAATAATGCATCAATGGCTCTATTACTTGCTAAACACGAATATAAAATAAGATAGTGCCGGGTATATGCGTGGGCAGGTTATACCACAATTTATTTTACGGGATCTAAAAATGCTGTGGGGTATATGTGGGGGCGGGTTATCTGCATGTGTGGGGAATATGCGTAAAAATATGTTGTTTTTTTCTTAAAAAGAATTTATTTAAGTTTTAAGAACACAAATTATAATCTTTGTTTGCGCTATAGCTGAGTTCAAAATGCAACCATGGCATTATTGAATCTAACATAAATAATCATTAAAAATTTTGTTACTTCTAGGATAAAATTGTCAAAGTGTTAATGCTAGTGTTAGTTCTAGTAAATATGGTCACTGAAAAGTAACATAGTGATTTTATAAAGTGCTATTGCTTGTTCACCATAGTCGACGAGGACCACTCTTATCATATTAGCCCAGTGCTTAGGCTGCCAAGTGTGTCCTCTTAAAGCACTGTGTTAAGTACAGAAATTATTAAATTAATTATTCCCGAAGTAAAATAAAAATTATTTCTCTAAACCTAGACTGCATCAGTTGAAAAAACTCATAAATATCTATCATAACTTTTTTTTTAACAGATGTCATGACAAAGATTACAGCTCCCAACTTCCAACTGCAAGCATCATAATGTGTTTCTACAATGAAGGATGGTCCACACTTCTTCGAAGCCTTCATAGTATTATCAAACAAACACCGAATGAGCTGCTCAAAGAGATTATACTTCTGGATGACAACAGCAATTTAGGTCAAATTTATTCTCTTATTTTATTACAAACGTATTTCCATAATTATCTTATCTTAGATATACAGATGCTCCTACTATGCAGAAGATAATTGAGTCCACAGACAGATGATCAGTTGGCAAGTGATGCAGCGTTCACAGGCCACGGCTATGAGCGTTCCACCCATTACCCAGCTGCCTAACTAGTGTTAGGTACCCATTTGGAGCTGGGTGACTCAGGGACTTCCTAGGCCCTGGGAATAAATCCTTGCCTTTGCATGGATTCGAAACCGTGACCATCGGTACACTTGTCGAGCGCGCTGCCACTCGACCACCGAGTAGAGTCACAATAAAATAACAATGTGCAATATTGAAATAAATTTCATGGTAACTTGTCTTTTCACTATTAGATTTTAAATGTTGTATAACTTTGTTAAGTTAAGTGAAATACATTTGCAATTTTTGATAACATGCAAATCAAACCTTAACCTTAAATACTATTTTTTAAGAGCTTTAAAAATGTATACCCATCAAGTGTTAAATTCAAACATGTTACTCTACAAATAGTTTTATTTGTTTTAACAAAGCATAAAATGACAGCCTTATAATGTTATAGGTCACCTTGGGGAAAACCTGGATAGATACATTGCCCAGAATTTCACAAAAGTGAAGCTTATTAGGAGTAAAGAGCGCTTAGGTCTTATTCGAGCAAGAATGGCCGGAGCTAAGGAAGCTACTGGTGAGGTATAACCAGTTGACAGTTTTAAAATAACTAATGTTATATAATATCTCAAATAAATAGTAGGTAAATACTAAACTGGCAATTATGAAATGAACCCTAACCTTATGCCAGCTCAGTTTTATTGGAAACAATCTGAGGTGTGGTACATATGAAATTTTCTTTAAAAATTTTTTTTACTTCAACAGCTCTTGTATGGGACATCAATGTAAATATACTAAAAAGACAGATTACTTTTTTTAATTTTCACTCTTAAGGTTTTAGTGTTTCTTGACAGCCACATTGAGGCTGGACAGTCTTGGCTAGAACCCTTACTTGACAGGATAGCCAAGAACAGAAAGACTGTAGTGGTGCCAGTTGTTGATACCATAGAGGCAGAGACCATGATCTATCGTAAGGCTGGCATTATGAGAGGAGGTTTTACCTGGTCCTTGCTTCACAACTGGGAGAAGCTTCCTGTGGATGCTTTAAAAGATGTTGAAAAGAATGCTGATCCCTTTTTGTGAGTATTTTGATGTTTGTTTGCTATTGTTTTGGGTGGGGGTTTTTTTCTTCAAAAAAATCTACTATATCCACACAAAAAATTTATGCAAAAAATAATAAAAGATCATTTTTTTTATATAGAATTAATAAACAAAATTAATATGGGAAAATTTTGGCTTGTTAATTCTATGATTTTTACAGATCCCCCACAATGCCTGGCGGGCTATTTGCTATGGAGAGAAATTACTTTTATGAACTTGGAGAGTATGATTCTGGTATGGATATTTGGGGAGGAGAAAACATGGAAATATCTTTTAGGGTAAGCTTCAAATCATTTTGTCGATATCCTTTTTTTAAATTAGGTATTAATAAATTAATTAATATAGATTATACTTAACCAGAATAGAGAACTTTGAAATATGCGACATCACAACTGCTAAACATTTAGCTAATCTTTATGTGTTGATCTTCAGATCTGGCAGTGTGGTGGTAGGCTTGAGATTGTACCTTGTTCCAGGGTCGGGCACGTGTTTCGTCAGTTTCGACCATATGCATCTCCCAAAGGCGAAGATACGGCCGCTAAAAATGCTGCCCGTGTTGCTGAAGTTTGGCTAGATGAATATAAGGTTGGAATAAATTATACTTAGATAGGTTGAAAGTCTAATTTAGCTAGATGAATATAAGGTTTCGAATAAATTAGACTTAAGATAGGTTGAAAGTCTAATTTCAAAGTAAAAATTTGTTTTTAGCATTATGTAAATGTAATGTTGTTAACAGTTAATCAGTCCTAAGACTAGGACTAAATTTCCCTTTAAGCTGCGCGGCTACACAGATATCTGACTAACGCCACGCAGCAGTATAGAATTACTGCGCAGTAAACTTTGTAAATTATTGCACAAAAAATAGATGGTGTGCAATTCTGCACATGGACCATCGGACCAACGAAGCTTTGAAGGAGCATTGACCAGAACCAGTTCTGTTTAATTATGACAGGTTAACCATAATTTCAGTTTGTACGTCCTAGCATATTCTCCAGAGTTCATTTCTTTTTTTGTCTTTACTCTTAAAACAACCATAAAATTTAAACATAATCCTGAGAAGTTGGCAACTTAAAATGAAAATAATTTTGAATTTTCGATATTTAAAAAAAAAAAAAAATTCACTTATCATCACTGTTTTAGCCTTAGTTTCACTCAGTGGTCAAGTACTGGTGGTCATGGGTTTGAATCCATGTGAATGTAAGAATTTTTTCCTGGGGCCTAGGGATCCATGAGTCCACCCAGCTCCAAATGGGAACCCAACACTAATTAGGGAAATATAGGCGGCTGGGTAATGCGTGGAACCCTCATAGCTGTGGCCTGTGAACGCTACATCACTTGCCACCAGACCGACATGGTCTGTGGACACAATAATCTTCTGTACTGAAGGAGTGTCTGTATAGAAGGTGTGTCTGTATAGAAGGTGTGTCTGTATAGAAGGAGTGTCTGTATAAAAGGAGTGTCTGTATAGAAGGAGTGTCTGTATAGAAGGAGTGTCTGTATAGAAGGAGTGTCTGTATAGAAGGAGTGTCTGTATAAAAGGAGTGTCTGTATAGAAGGAGTGTTTGTATAGAAGTAGTGTCTGTATAGAAGGAGTGTCTGTTTAGAAGGAGTGTCTGTATAGAAGGAGTGTCTGTATAGGAGTGTCTGTATAGAAGGAGTGTCTGTATAGAAGGAGTGTCTGTATAGAAGGAGTGTTTGTATAGAAGGAGTGTCTGTATAGAAGGAGTGTCTGTATAGAAGTAGTGTCTGTATTGAAGGAGTGTCTGTTTAGAAGGAGTGTCTGTTTAGAAGGAGTGTCTGTATAGAAGGAGTGTCTGTATAGAAGTAGTGTCTGTATAGAAGGAGTGTCTGTTTAGAAGGAGTGTCTGTATAGAAGGAGTGTCTGTATAGGAGTGTCTGTATAGAAGGAGTGTCTGTATAGAAGGAGTGTCTGTATAGAAGGAGCATCTGTATAGAAGGAGCGTCTGTATAGAAGGAGCGTCTGTATAGAAGGAGCGTCTGTATAGAAGGAGCATCTGTATAGAAGGAGTGTCTGTATAGAAGGAGTGTCTGTATAGAAGGAGCATCTGTATAGAAGGAGTGTCTGTATAGAAGGAGTGTCTGTATAGATAAGACAACAGACAAGATTCTTTTTCCCCCTGATTTGCCAGACTAAAATGATCAGCAGCGACATGAAAGTTTTGATGTTAGAAATGGACAGCATGGGCCAGACAATGTGTGGCCAGTGTTTCCTGCTTAGGGTTCTGAGAGCTTATGGGAAAAACCCTTAACTGCTAATGGACAGTTCCCTGTCTATTTTTTAACAGATTACCAGCGGTCCCAACAACTTCATTCAAATGACTTGTTACTTACTGAGCACAACAAACAAACTTGATATCATACCAACTCTTTTCATTACATGACAGGAATGAAAGAACATGTTTGATATTAATAGCAACCCACTGCATTTCAGTGAGATGTGTTTGATATTTATTTCAGAAACATTTCTTTGATCTGCGTCCAGCTGCGAAAACAATGGATTATGGTGACATCGGTGATCGAGTTGAACTGAGAAAGAGATTGAAGTGTAAATCTTTCAAGTGGTTTTTGGAAAATATACACCCTGAGCAGGTTAATCATTATAATTGTTCAAATTGTGTAACGTAATATGCTGACTAAAAACGTAATTTGTTGACTAAAAACGTAATGTGCTGACTAAAATCGTAATATGCTGACTAAAAACGTAATATGCTGACTTAAAACATAAATGCTGACTAAAAACATAATATGCTGACTAAAAACTTAATATGCTGACTAAAAACGTAATATGCTGACTAAAAACGTAATTTGCTGACTAAAAATGTAATATTCTGACTAAAAACGTAATTTTGCTGACTAAAAACATAACATGCTGGCTAAAAACGTAATATGCTGACTAAAAACGTAATTTTTTCTTAAAAATTGTCTGGACTTTATTAGGTTGATTTGTCTAGTTCTTCTGTTCCATCTAGGGCCCAAGGTAGATCCCTTCTGTTTTCAGCTGCTCCAGAGGAACGTATGAAAGTTGTGTTTTTTTTGTAAATCTGGACACAGACAAATGGTTGAAAATAATTTGGGCAATGAACAAAGCTACTAAGTTGTCAGTATTCAAAGTTAATAAATTAAATAGTTACTACAGCCGCCTAGCAAAGATAACATTCAAGCTGCTGGGCCCATATGACCGGACTGAAGATTACGTCATTAAAGTTCAAAATAGTATGTTATTGGGAGCATACCGTTGGCTAATGTGTGTAATAAGGTGCTTGGTTGGTGGGTAGGTTGCATTGTAAAGTGGTCATGTTAGTGAAAATTATCTGGTGTTTTGAACGAGTACCCGTTCAAATTTGGATGCGTACCTGCGTAACTTTTATCAACAATATTGACAACTCTAGTCTCAAGTTTTCTTTTGTTGTTTTTCCTTTAAAATATTTAAATGCCAAATGTCTTCAAATGTTTTGATTTTTCTAGCATTGATTTCCAAATTAGTTATCTTGTCTTGTGACTTAGCTCCCTTGTCCCTGGAGCTCATTTACACTTTCATTCAGTTATTAATATTAGTTCGCTGTAATGGTGTCCTTCACTCTTGCTTTGCTCTGATGATGCTGTATTTTTACTTTACTATATGGTCTATAGCTCTGCCAGTTTGAGCCAGTTCTTTAGATCTATGTAATTTTGCTTTACTATATGGTCTATAGCTCTGCCAGTTTTAGTCAGTTCTTTAGATCTATGTATTTTTACTTGACTATATGGTCTATAGGACTGCCAGTTTGAGCCAGTTCTTGACATTAGATCAAGAACAATAATTGCTGCATTTCATTATTAAAAAATAACTTAATATTCCACAAGAAAACAAGCATGGGTTTAACCAATATTCCACAAGAGAATAAGCATGTGTTTAACCAATATTCCACAATAAAATAAGCATAGGTTTAACCAATATTCCACAAGAGAATAAGCATGGGTTTAACCAATATTCCACTCGAAAACAAGCATGGGTTTAACCAATATTCCACTAGAAAACAAGCATGGGTTTAACCAATATTCCACTAGAAAACAAGCATGGGTTTAACCAATATTCCACAAGAGAATAAGCATGTCATTAACCAATTAATTGTTGTATTTCTTTTTAAATTTCTTAACATGATTTTCTATCACTTTCATGTACCAATTTTTTTTTTTAATTTTATTATAATACAGTAATTGAATATAAAAGTGATTCCAAAATTGTATCTTAATTTTCTTTTTAATGTTTAGCTTGTACCTGGAGAGAAAGCTAAGGTTCCTGGAGCTTTTCACCAACCTAAAGAACTTAAGAAAGATATTGTTGTTGCTCAAGGGCAGGTTTGTTTACAAAGTTAAACTTATTTTCTTTATTGCCCCTTATCTGAGTGGGTAATACAACCTAGTACAATTGATTGTCTGATAGCCCATGTTGTAAGAATTTAAACAAAAATAATTCCAATCTCTGTGTCCTTTTCTTCTAAGCTGGTGCATTTATCTTCCAAACTTTGTGTACGAGCCATGTCGGAGCCACCTGTGAAAGAAGATCCTTTAGTTCTAACTAATTGTGATATTACTAAAGGAAAATCTTTGGTAAATATTCAATACTGAGAGTTGACTGAACTTAGTATATTTTACATTTAAAAATTGAAATAAATAAATTAAATTAAATTTTTTTAAACTAAATCATATCGATTAAGATTATTAATTATTGAAATGTTAAGAGTTAAGAGTGAACCTTACATTCAACAGGATTTTATTGTCACAGAAGACCATCAGATAAAACTGAAAGATTCTCGATCGTGCCTGGACACAAAAGATACAAAAAGAGATTCAACTATTGTTTTCTTTATGAAATGCCATGCTGGCGGAGGATCACAAACTTGGTTACAAAAACACAATAAAGTAAGAGAAAATAATTTATTCACAATGCAGATTAAAGTAAATTCAATGATGCTGTCTTCTAATCCATAGTTGTCAAGTTTACCATTATAATGAAATAGAACAATTTATATATATATATTAGAGCTGCGGAAATAAACTATTAATTTCTCGGTTAATCATTCCACATGTAACGATTAAATTATTTTTAACGATTATTTGACACATCACTTACAAATTATTGGAAGTCAAAAAAGTAAAAAAGAAAAATAGAAATTTAAGAAATAAAAAATAGCAGCCGATGAATAACATATTTCCTGACGATTAAACGAACATTTTGGTTTTAAACTATTGACTGACGGGAATGTCCAAATTTTTGTTAAAGTTCACCGACAATGGTTCTAACACTTCGCCTACTTATCAAACCAAATGAACAGGGTATTAAGCTAATGGCAGTAATGGAGTCTGAGTCAGAGATTAAAAATGGCGACATCACTTCTGATGAATTACTGCGTTGCAAAATTGAGATGAAAGTTCCAGAATTCATTAACCCTCTACAATGGTGGAAATTTAAATGAACACAAATATCCAATAATGTAATTCCTTGCCAAGATGATCCTGTGCATACCAGTTACCTCAGTTCCATGTGAATGATTGTTCATCACGGCTAGTTATATTGTCAAATTAGACCCGCCCAACTCTTCAACCAAATAATGTCAACACATTTGTCTTTTTGTGTAGTTTGTTAAAAGGAGACATTCCAGTGTTATTTAGATTTTCAACAATAACATTTAATAAGTGTTACTTATTACATCATAAATTTTAATTTTAATTGGCTTTAATCAAAATTAAAGACTAATTAATTGTTGATTTTTCAAAGGTTAATTATTAAATTAAAATTAATCGCTAACTGCCCTAATATATATATACACATATATATATATAGAGAGAGAGAGAGAGAGAGAGAAAGAGAGAGAGAGTTATTTGTAATTATCTGTCCTCTGTTATTTCAGGACTCAATGATGCTGTTTAATCCAGCTAGTGGTAAATGTTTATCTGCTCAAAAAGGAGAAAAGTCAGAAAAACTTACAATGGAAATCTGTTCAGAAGGAGTCAAACAAAATTTTAAAATCAACAGTTTGAAGAGATAAAAAATTATATTTATATGGCTAAAAAAAATGTGCTGTTTTATTTATAAATGAACTAATTTATTGAATGCCTTCATTTGAACATGGTATAAAGAGATAATAGCATTAATATAATTCATTTTCAACAGCATTCCAAACATTTCTTTTCTTTTTTAGAACATGTTATTGTTATGCAAACTAATAAATCAAAAAATCAAAGTCTGTCCATTTATCGCTTAGTAATCTATTTATTTTTTTAAATAAAACTTAAACTCAAAACCAGTTTTAATGAGCACATCAAGGCACACTTAAATAGTCACCATAATGTGTTCGACATTGTTGTTAAAATTGTCTTCCACGTTGTTTATATAATCATTATTTTTCTAATTAATATGTTATATTTGGCATTAGAGTTAAAGTCATTATTTGTATTGTTCACTGGTCTAAAATATTTATAAGAAATGTTTATGATGGTATTAATATAACAATTTTATAGCTCTGCTTTTTTTTAATGTTATTTTTGTGTATAAACGAATGATAATTGTAAGAGCAAAATGTCGTTATGTTATAACCTCTAGTTGATGGTTATATTGTTTTACACTGGTATTTCATTGATACATAAAAAGATAATTAAAACCTGTTGTTAAATGAATTGTGAATAATAGGTATTTTAATTAAAAACTGTAGTTTCTTTCTAAAAAAACTTTGCTATTTCCCTTTTAAAAATGTATTTATTTATGCAATCTTAGATGAACTAAGTCAATACAAACAACTATCAATACTTGACAGTTGCACAATCTTATTAGCCAATCATGATATTTTATCAAGTCCAGCTTTTGATTCTAAGTCAAATGTGATAGAATTTAAGTCAAATACAGTGTGGGACGTGGTGGTCGAGAGGTAGCGCTCTCGACTGTCATACCGATGGTCACGAGTTCGAATCCACACGAAAGTGAAGATTTGTTCTCGGGGCCTGAGGAGTCCCCGAGTCACCCAGCTCCGAATGGGTACCTAACTAGACAATAGTTAGGCGGCTGGGGTAATGCGTGGAACCCCTATAGCCGTGGCCTGTGACCGCTGCATCACTTGCCAACAGATCATCTCTCATGGTCTGTGGACGCAATTATCTTCTGCATAGAAGGAGCGTCTGTATATCTAAGATAAGATAAGATAAGAACCAATATTACTCTAATGATCTCTTTAAAATTAATTATTTGTATGTACTTCCTTGAGAAATTTTTGATTGTACAAGTACAACACTTTTCCTCTACCCCTTAAATACGAGGAGTCCATCTTATGTCTTAACTATACAGACGCTCCTTCTATACAAAAGATTGTTGAGTCCATAGACCATGTCGGTCTGTTGACAAGTAATGCAGCGTTCACAGGCCACAACTATGAGAGTTCCACTCTATTCCCAGCCACCTTTGTTTTTTTATACTAGTTTTAGGTACCCATTCCGAGCTGGGTGGACTCAGGGACACCCTTGGCCCACCAGGAACAAATCCCTGCCTTCACTGAGATTCGAGCCCTTGACCATCTGTGCACTCGCCAAGTGTGCATGCCACTTGACCACTGCTTCATTGACTCCAAATCTAGCAATTCCTCTTGTATCTGTGTTTTTTACTTTTTGTTAATGGATATACATAGATAAATACCCTCTTAAATTTTTTCCTTTAAAATTGATGACTACATTCAAGTGTATTAAGTTTTAATGGTCAATATGTTAAGATAATTTCCTTGTTGAATGTTACATCTGCATTACTTCTACTTCTTCTAGTCAATAACTTCAATCTCCCTGTAATATGTTTACCATTAATATTTTATACCTATATATATGTTTATTTCTATACGATTACAAATTATGACAGTGGATTAAATTGAGAATTTTCTGAAATGTGTTTTTGTTAATGAACAGCTTTCTTGGTCCATGTGCACAAAAATAAAATCTTATGCTAAAGTGTGCAGCATTCATTTTTTTCTGTGGAAAATTATATTGCCACAAGGACGCACATACTCTGTCCTTATCAAAGTTTGCTGCAAGTTAACTCAGAACTGCTGCACTGTGTTGGGCAAATAGCTGGGCGGCAGTGCAGCAGTTTATTTTAGAGGCAACATTGGTAATACTATATGAGGTAATTAATTATAACTTAGAAACAAAAAACAAACATAATTCAATGCAACCTTCACATAGACATAAAATAAAAACGATTTTCTTATTCCATATGCAAGAACAAACCGAGCAAATAGGAAGAGTGTGATGGGGCGTGTTAGAGCCCTGCATGGGATGTGGTGTCGTGAAAGAGTTAACAGTAATCGGGGCAGTGTAAGGGGCGATAACAGGGTTCTACAAGTGAAAGAACACGATATTCAATCAAGTCGTCTCAATCAAAATTCTGAATGATTTTGTTCTCAAAGGCGACACTGGCGGGTGTGTTGGTACACATTGAATTTCGGCGATTTTAAGAGATTTGTTTTATCGCCTTTCTGGTCACTTTTGCAAAAAAATTTAAGACTGGACTCTGCTGAAGTTATTTCAATTTATTTTCGTGCCGTATGGCTGAACACATTCGGGCGATTACACAAGACAAACAGTGTCCCGTCTCCCGACATTTCAAAGGACGTGACCATATGAGCGTCAAGGACCTGGCAGTCACGGCCACTGTCTTGCACAAACACACCCGGGAGGGTGAGTCTGGAGAATAGACTGATACAAGAGTATGAGACCCTTGCACCACATGGGATGAATGTTGTGTTTGCTTTGACCACCTAGTCGTTTTGCCCCACCCACTCTCTCCATTCCTGTATAGGCTCGCCTGCTCTCTTTCAGATTTAATTTAATCAACTCTTTGGATTTCACCGCAGCTAAGTTTTTATTCTTTATATTCGTTTAATTTGTGTATTGTATTCCGTTGAAAAAGGATCTTTGCCGAAACGTTCGCTGTTTTGTTATGTCCTGTCAGGTATTAACCCTTACCCTGTTTACGTCTTTTCCATTAACTTTTTATAAGCCTGATTGCAGTCTCACCCCTCATTTTGTTTGCTAAAAAGTACGATTCTCATATTTCAACGTTTAACCTTCGAAATTCTTTCCTATTCTAATCCCAATCAACCAAATAACTGATGAACTTATAGCTTCAGATAGAGAAGATGCAGATTCTCATAAATTTCCATCCTTGTTTGTGGAACAAACTCTCATTTCTGATGACATTATGCCGAGATCAACTGGAGTTTTCTAAGTACAACCATACGATATTTATTGTCCATCTTTGCATACCAGCCTACTAGATCGAATTAGCAAAGTATGCCACTTATATTTTACCTCACAAATAATGTTGAAGAAACATGCAGGACAACACAGAGCTGTGGCTCAGGAAAATGTTCACCACCAAAATTTTCAAGAATCAACTCAGATAAAACGCATTCGCCCTTTGAGACTCGCTTCTAGAGGGTAAAGAGAACCCATGGTAGTTATTGCCAGAAGAGAAAATGCACATACAGAGGCTGTAGAGTGGCTAATGAGGACGAGTTGATCTGTCTGCAATTATCCTTACAGGAAACGATTGTGGCTAAAGATAGACGCCACTCGTAGCCTAATTATGGATGAATACTTCACTTCATCATGGTAAGATGATGTCCAGTGAATATTTTTAAATTAAACATAATTCACAGGACCATAATAAACAGATTCAATATAGCACAAAAGCTGGTCTCATAATTTATCAATCTAGTCTTTTTAAAATCAAATTGTTGTTTCCTTTTTTATTATTTAATCACTGGGTGAGGTCAAATTTTGCTAATCTACTTCTTACCCCGGTTCAATATATTGCATAATCGGAAGATTATCTAATACTTGACTTCACCCATTGTAAATGAAAAGGTAGCAGATAAACGATGTACATTATAAAATTGTCAAGGGGCCGTCCATTAAGTAGGTCACGCTATTTTTGACCATTTTAATATCCCCCCTCCCCCCTGTCACAAATCTTGGNAGTATGTCACACTTTCGTACAAAAATACATTTTCTATTAACAAAATAATTAAAATTTAACAAAAAACACAGTGACGTCACACGTGGTCGGACACCCCCTCCTCCCCCTGTTACAAACTGTCACACTTTCTTATACCCCCTCCCCCCCTCTGGAGCGTGACGTACTTTATGGACGGCCCCCAAGTCAATTTTTGCAATTATCGTTTTCAAAAACGACCTAGATTATGAGTTCCTGTTTCATAGAATAACTGTGACAACTGTTGACACTTATATTTTCTACTATTAAAGTCATTTTAATAATCTGATAGTTCTATTAAGTAGGGTTGTACCGGATTTCGGCTCTAGCTCCTGCATATCCGGAATCCGGATATTTTTACTAATCCGTCTTCAGCAGGATTTCACTACATAAACTAGGCTTGCCGGTAGAGCCTTAATTTAGATATATTTATAATGGCTCGGGCACATCAGGAATTTAACAAATCTGACTCAGGCACAGGCCGGATTTCACTTCTTATATCCGGCCAGATCTGGAGTGCCGGATTTCAAAACTTTGAATCCGGTACATCCCTACTTTTAAGTGGAAATTCCATATTTTCATACAGTTTAATATTGAATTGTATTTTAAGTATTACAAGTATTGATTAAAATATTTTATTTAGGTGTTAATTTTTTTAAAAAATCGAAAGTGTGATGATAGTGTGACGTACTTTAAGGGGGTTGGGTCCCGAGATTTGTGACAGTTTGTGACAGGGGGAGGGGGTCAAAATAGCATGACGTAATTTATGGACGGTCCTTAGTTACTGTTCCACCAGAACTATTACAAAAATTATTATAATAAACTTTATACTTTTAAAATAAGTGTTTTAGTTACTCTTTTAATAAAAAATTAACCAGCTCCATATTATGATTGTAGTTTGTTTAACTAAGTTGAAACATTTCAGTTGTATTTGTAATGTAGTCACCGCCACTCATACCGGAAATGTTGTTTTTTTCTCGATCTGAGTCAGGCACCGTCGTCAAGGTGTAAAAAAAATGTCGGACCAACCAAAACATGGACCTCCTCACGGGATGGAAAAACATGATTTAGGAGGCAATAATGACCTCGGCGCTCTTAGCCAAGCTCAACAAGCTGATCTAAACCAATTTAAAGTATGAAATTTGTGTGTCTTTCAGTAGTAAGTCTTAGTCACATAATAAGAAACAAAAATTACAATTAATAAAATTTGAATTAATAATTTCAAATAATTCTATTCTATTCTATTGAATCATTCATTGCAACTATTGAACTATGTCTATTGACTATTGTTTTATTAATATTATAATTATATCATCCATGGCCATGACTATGAATTCTATGACTACTACGGCAATCCTCCGAAACCTGGTCCTAAATCCTAAATTATTTAACGCTAATACTAATAAGGCAATAAGGGGAAGAAACCAGATAGTACATGAAAGTAATGAAAGTATTTTAATTATATTAGGTACTTCGACAAACGTTCGCGCATCGATCTGCGCATGTCGAAATAAATCGCAAGCACCGTGTCAGTCCTTCTGTTCAGGCTTAAGCGAAGATGTCGGCTTTTTGCGTTTTACGTCACAGTTTTTGAGTATTTGTGTACTTTGTCATCAGAATCGAAGAGGGTAAATGTTGTCGATGAGACTGGTACCAATTTTACGCAAGTTGCGTGTTGGAGCGGTGAAGGATTATATTGTTATTGATCGATATGTACATAAATAGCATACTACAAGTTTATTTTGCGTTTTGAAATATATCAGTAAACATTTGATTGTAATTTATTCATTTCAAAACTCAAATCAATTTATTTTTTTAAAAACAAAAGCTGATTTTAAAAGTTATAGTTATATGTTATTGTTATTTATTGATTAAAATAGACAAGTGATACATATTGTCCGATAACCATTCATTAAATACTAAATATTGTAATTGTCACACACCATTTCCAAATGGCTGCCACTGCCGAAAACATTCTGCTTGTGACCGTTGCGCCACTGAAATGCCGACAAGCAGCTTGCAAACAGAGTACAGAGCTTGACTGAACCACTCTGATACCGGAGTTTACGTTTGGCTTGCATCCATAGTCCTTCGATAGTTTTAGTTCAATTCCTGCTAGTTGCACTGCAGGTAAAACATTGGGAGTAATATTTATTGGAGCGGCTGGTCTACCAGCCATAATTTGTTTTTATTTATGAAATTACGCTGAATTATGAACTGATTAACTAAATAGTAATCGATAACTCAGGAAAACTAATTTGGGACTGGGATTCGGAGGATTGCCGACTACTACTTCTACTACTATAACTATGGACTATGAGTATGAGTCTATTATCCTGCAGTTTCTCCACGTATATTATTTCACAGCGAAATTTAATTTTCTCATTCTCATGAGAACTTACTTTTTTAATTTATTAAATGCATTATTAAATATTAAAATATGTTTCTATATTAATATAGCGCTAATTTGTAAGTCATATTAATTTCTAAGGCTTTTTTTTCGGCCCTTGAAGCTACATAATCAAAGTAGGATACAACCATTTTGTTTATCTAGCACCCTTTCATCAATATTATTGATTAATTAATTTGTAATTTTTCAAAAGTTAACTATTAAATTTAAATGAATAGATAACAGCACTATTTATTTTATAACGTTTTGCTTGGATTCATGCATGTTATGATACCAGAGTGCAGCCTAACACTAAATACATACTAAAATAACAATAAGGTGTTTTAAAACATCCTGATTTTCAAATCGGTATTTCTGCTTTTAGTGGGGCGTTTGTGACGTCATATAAGTTTTTGTGAAATCACACGTACATATTTTAGGTACTGATTTAGTCATTTGTAAACATTTGGTCTGAATAAAATGTTAATTATTTCCAAGTAATTAAAAGTTGAGAATTTTGTTAGAATTAAATTATAAAACATTATAGCGTGTCAGTTTTGATTCAATCTGTCTGTCTTGAATGCATTTGCAGCCTGAGCTGTTTATGTTATTAAGCTTAGTATTATGCAAACTAAATTTGTTGTGATTACGCACACATTCAGTCGAGACCCCCCCCCCCCCCCCCCTCACTGCGAGGGTAATATATGGATGGCCCCTTTAAATAATTTTCAAGAAAGGCAAAAAGATGAGGAGTAATTCATTTTTTTTATTGTTGAAAAATATTTACCGTAACTACTCATTCTAAAGCCGACTTTTTTTTGTATTTACAAAATCTATGGGAAATGGTTGGGGGTCGGCTTAAGAGCAGGTCATAGATGATTTAGGCATGAACATTGAATATCTGTTTTGTTATTGTAAATAAAGTTCCTTATCTACATTCTACAAGATTTGACTGCTCTAGCAAAAGCTATAAACTATTACTAACCATCTGAACTTACCTTATTTATTCATTTGATTTATTTTTGTGAATGTTTTAATAAATTGTTTCACCAATTTCGCTTTCAATTTCAATAACAAATTTTATTTTATGCTCTTTTGCCACTTGTTACCAAAGAAACAAATAAACACCATTAACTCTTGGGGTCAGCTTACAAGCACGCTACAAAGTTATATACTATTCTCTTCCAAAAAATGGTGGTCGGGTTATGAACAAACGGGCTATAGAACGAGTATAAATGGTAATTGTTAAAATATGTCTCATTGTATATAGTTAACTGATTTTATAGGTAATAAGTAATGTTGGAAATGATTTTTATTTAGATGAAAACAAGAATAGGCAATGAGAAATACCTGCGTGAACACCCAGAGGTTGAGTGTCTCATTGCTGGATTTTTGGGGTAAGCACTGGACAAGTTGATATGTGATATAAAACAATTACAGAATTTATAAATTTATACCTTGTACTAATGTGACCTTTAAAACCAATGTGTATTATCATCAAAGTTTTAAAAAATACCACAGCTCAAAAATATTAGTAATAGCAAATGTGTGGGATTCTCAGGGCACATTTTTTTCTCTTCTATGTATATTCATGTAAAATTTATTTCAGTTGTATTTTTACCAAATATTTGCTCAATTTGTATGTCTTGATTATCTTTAATATTTGAACTCATCCTAAATTGTACAATATTCACTTTAATATTCTTTCAAATAATTTTGTAATAGCAATTTTAACTTTAATAACAATTTAATTTAGTCATATTCTATTACTGTTAGTGATGTTCTTACAAAAAGGCCAGAAAGTATAAGAGAATTCGCTGCAGGTAAGCTAACTTTAATTAAACTAATTTAAATTTCATTCTCATGCTACATATTTAAGGAATTAATTAAGGGCCAATTACCTTTTCAGGTAAATAGGTATGTAATGGTAGTATCTGACATGCTTTAAAAGATAGCTTGAAAAACTTAAAACTCTCTGTTAGTACAATGAACAGGATGCAAGACTAAGGAAGCCTACTGAATTTTTAAAAATAAAAAATTAATACATTCCTTTCTGTTCATTACTGTAAAAATTCATGAAGAGTAAATTGTATTAAAAAATATATTTTTACTTTTAATCTGAATTGATGGCATATTTAACATTTTGATTACTAAATTTTGGCTTGAATTTAACAGTTTTTTAAATTTGAGTTCAACCAACTACCATTTTTAACAAATTTGCTTTGTACTTTATTTTTTAAAATTGCTTTCATTTCTCATTGCAGAATATTTTACAAACCCAACCCTTCCTGAAAAAGTCGAGAAGCAACTGACCGAACGTCAAGAGAAGCTGAAACAAAACAGGGTTATCCAGAGTCTTACATAGGAATCATTTCATTTCAGCTGCAAAAGTAAAATAATTGATTTTGTCCTCAACTTTACATGGAACCCATAAAAATGTACTGATAGTGAAAAAATATGAATATTATCTTTAATACCCGAGCTTTACTTGCTACCGTAATTAAGTCACTACATCATTTGCTGAAATTTAAATGTTTGAACTAATGTATCAAATAAATAGGAATGATTCAAGTTATATGAAGATGTCGGGACTGACAAAAAGCCAGGAAATGTTGAATTATTGATGAATTTCATGCTTTACAATCACCACTGAAATGACCACTTATTAAGATCATTACCATATTTTATTTGATGTTTGTAGAAATGGCAAGATATCTTTATATTAATTTATAATAAAGTATAAATAAACCTTTTTCTATTATTTCAGCATTTTTGTCATTGCATGTTTGGAATATAAATTTATTTATTATAAGAATCTCATTTCCGTAAGCCCACGGTGAGAAAAAATATCCTACTTGATATTTTTTTAATAAGTGGGCAAATTGAAGTAAACCAAAGGACCGTCCTTTTATTTTGTTAGAATATTAGAAATATTTGCTTGTACATATATGAAACTGTTGTATATTATAAACATGTTAAGTAATGTTTTGTCTTATTCACCAACATCATTAAGTAATAATTGAAACTTGATTTTTCATTTACTAAAATCATATGGCATTTGCTATTTCACCCTTATTTACTAAATGTCAAAATGTGCAATGTCTAAAAACCTTTTCAGATAGAGTGTGATTTTTTTTAGCTGAATCTCTAGAAGTTTTGTTACTGTTCTGTGACCTGTGAGGGTCACTGTTAAAGATACATTGGTAAAAATTTATTATTTTCCATCCCATTAAAACATTGGGTAAAAAAATTATATTATTAATTAATTTTATTAAATTTACTAGTTTAACTGAAGTGTAAAATTTTCTGGGTGAATGTGGTGAGCATTGAAACATAGTTAGTAGTGTTAGTAGTTAGTAGTGTTAGTAGTTAGTAGTGTTAGTAGTGAGTAGTGTTAGTAGTTAGTACACTTCAGTGATTTCAAAACTGAACATTAAAAAAGATGCCATAAATGATAAATTCATTGTAAACAGGTTTAATCCATAAGGCATTTATGGCATTCACAGAAACATCCAATGAATATTATTTATTAAATTCTAATTTTTTTTTCAAGTTGTACTAAAATACTAATCTTTAACTTTTACAAAAGTTATCCCAAAATGTTAAGCAACATCAAAGGTTTTTCTTTGTGCAGTTAAAGTACATTCATAAATTCATGTCATGAAACATTCAACAATAATTGTTGATAGAAACAGCAATTTAATATGCCAGAGGCCCCTGCCATTATGGGCTGGCAATCACACACATAACATCAATTACAATACAAAAATAATTACTAAATTAGTAAGAAGTTCAACGTTATGTTCATCTGTAAGTAAGAATATTACTATGTGAAAGTTTAAATAACTAGTCAATATATCCCAGTGTTGTACATGTACAGAAAAAACATTCTAAAATATCATCAAAGTACATGAAGATTAGGATCCAACATAAACATATCTCTTAAACTCTTGAGAAATAATCAAGTTTTGAATTGGTTGTTAGCCATAAGCCACAGGCAGATAGAGATTTTAGCCATAAGCCACAGGCAGATGGAGATTTTAGCCATAAGCCACAGGCAGATGGAGATGACACAGTTTGAATCATTTCCTGGTCCCTAATTCTTCTCATTTTGCTCTTAGCTCACCTTCAATTAAATGTTGGAATAAGCTATGTTTGTACTTTATACTCATGAAAAAATACACAACAATCATAATTATGTAATTTATTGTCATTAACTAAATGCTTTGTTACAAGACAATGCAAAATAAAACATGTCAAAATTTAAATAATGAGTACGTTATGGATAAAAGAAGTAACATAGATCTATATGCATTAATTTTCTTTTCTCCTTGATTTTAAGAAGCGTTAAATGATTCAACATGTACATTTTTAAATTAGAAAATGTAATATAATATGGACTATCATATTTCTGTGTGTAGCAAAGAAATAGCTATCATCCTAAGATTATCCAACCTATTCTTTGACTTTGAGACATTGCTGTCCTCATAAGATTCACCCTTGCGTTAAGTGGGGTAGTTTGACAAAATCTTCATTTTGGGATCATTTGCAAACTTTACTCCCTTTCTCAATGTCACCTAATTTATAATTTAAATATTTTTTAATTTAAAGACAACCAAAGCTTAAACTCATCGTTACCTCAAAACACCCTGTCTGCACTATAAAGGGGGAATTATGTGAAAATTCAAATTCATGGGTATATCTTTATAAAATTGTTATAGTATAGGGTTAATGTTCACTTGTACTAGTTGTACACACAAGTCAAGATGAAGTTTTAACCTAATTTAATTACAGACTTTGAAGTACAAAAGGTATCATGCAGATCTATTTACAAGTGATGATAACAAAAATCCACATAACTACAACAGTGGTCCGCTTTGGAGCTTATATTAGGCAACAGTAAAAGATTGTAGAATTGGAATAATTTAAAATAGGAACAAGACTCACTTGTTTTTTTTTTTTAATTTAATTTTTGTCAATAACAAAATAATACTCTAACCTCAACAAAAAGATTATAAATAAAACTACCACTGTGTAATTCTCAAATGCATTCCTATGACATACTAAAACTAACAAATCATAATTTAGAATAAAACTTTATTGAAAATGAAGTACCAAGCAAAATGGCATTGAAAATCTTTAATAGGTTTTGATGAAATCCCACCATGTCACATATATGGACTTTTAAAAAAAGGACACCTAAAATTAATATCTTTCTTTTTACATCCTTCAAAGCATTTGTGAACACATTTTTTAGACTTTACCCTCTAAATTAAACAAACCAAAAAATAATGCAGCTTTAAAAATGAAAGATTATTCTGACCAGTTACATAAAGATAAGTCATGTTAAATAAATGTGTGCATTTTTATAACAGTCCATTGTTTTGGTTTTCCTGAGATTTTTACAACACATTTCCAATCATAATCAGAATGAGCTTTATGTAGTAGATTTTTCAATCACTAACTTCACATTGTCACAGCATGTGTTTTATGGATGTAAAACAATTTTAATAATGAATAAGGTGCTTGTGATCCTTGGACGCTGGACGACATTTGAACAAACATAACCCAATTATGATGTCTTCTTACATTTTCAGTTTTGAAAATTTGAAATTGTCATAAGTGCACCTTTCAGTTAAGCTAATGGAGATATTTGAGTACAGACATATTTATAGTTAGTAAGGTCAATGAGATTTTTAGTCCCAGACTTTGATGTTGAAATCTTACTATATATTAGTGTAGGAGCTTTTCTTGCCACATGAAACAGTAAACTTGAAGCCATCCTGAAATTATATTAAAATACCATGAAAACCCACAAAACCATAATACCATCAAGGAATTTTTTGTTGTTTTATCAACAGAAGATCTGACAATATCTTATAATTAAAAATTGGTTAGCACTTTGTTGGGTGGAGAAAAGGTAGCTACCTCCCTGTGGTAAAAAAATTTTTTAACAAATAATATAGGATGGCAGTTTTGGTTAGCTATGCCGCTACTAGTTACTAACTATTGTGAATCTTTATGAAACACTAGGTTCCTAAGTAATTGTGATGAAACTAATAGTGATTTAACTGACCTTAATTAATCCAGGTAATTGTGATGAATGATGAAACTAATAGTGATTTAACTGACCTTAATTAATCCAGGTAATTGTGATGAAACTAATAGTGATTTAACTGACCTTAATTAATGCAGGTAATTGTAATGAAACTAATAGTGATTTAACTGACCTTAATTAATCCAGGTAATTGTAATGAAACTAATAGTAATTTAACTGACCTTAATTAATCCAGGTAATTGTGATGAAACTAATAGTGATTTAACTGACCTTAATTAATCCAGGTAATTGTGACCACAACATGTAGTTGGGGATCTTTTCATGGCCACTTGCTTTTCTTACAGTCACTTGGAACACAGTTCCTAGTGCAAAGTAGGCGATTAGCAGAACAAAAAATCTGAAATTGAAAAGTAAACAAACAGGTTCAGATGATTTACTTATTTCAACAATTCTAACCTAAGTTTTTTAAAGAATTATATTGATACAACCATCTAGATTTGACTCTTGACATTTGTGTCATGTCAAAGAGTGTATGTTGATTATATAAAGTCAGTCCTTCTTTATTATTGTGATTTTATATAGCTATAAGTATTTAATTTCTCACTGTTAGTGTTTCACTGTACCAACTGTTTAATCATATAAGGATTTTAAGTTAGTATATTATATATACTTATTTATTTATTAAATGTAATTAGTTTGATCAAATAAATAGTTTACAGTTTAATAACTGAAATTGTCAAAATCTCTGGACTGAACTATTTTTGGTTTAATGAGTTTCAAATATTCTTATCTACGTAATGTTCATCTGCAAGTGAAAACAATTAGATACATTGGTCAGGCCAGTACTAGAATATGGATCTTTTGTATGGGACCCATGCACCAAGGAAACAGAGAAATTGAAACAAATTTTAAAAAAGAGCAGCAAGATTCATTCCAGGTGAATATTCACAACTGACTGCAGTAACTCTATTAGAATTAATAGAAGAAAAAAGAATAAAGAACAAGTAATAATAAGACATTTGGTATTAGAGCTTACTTGGAAATACAACACAACAACAATCTAATACAACAGAATAATCTAATACAACACAACAACAATCTAATACAACAGAACAATCTAATACAACAGAACAATCTAATACAACACAACAACAATCTAATACAACACTGAGCTCAACATGGCCATAAAAGCACTTTACTTATTCGATTTTCAAGAACAAACACATATTAATTCTCCTTCTTCTCTTCTGCCAATTAGGTGTGGAATGGGTTGCCTGAACAAACCAGAAAAACCAACACACTGTCACTATTGACAAAAAACAACAAAAACATAATCAACTTTAAAGATGATTTACACAATAAAATGTTTGCTTTGGCAATATTGATGCCCTAGTCCATACTTTATGTTTAAGAACAAATGCTAAAAAAAACATGAGCCAAAATAAAATTTAAAAAGTGCTACAATGCTACATACAGTAACAAAATGTTCTACAATGTTAAAATTATAAAATGTTACTTTGTTTGGTAGCAACATATGCGCCAATACTCAAGACTTAATTATTGACTAACTAAATACCAATTGCTAAATAAATCAGGAAACTTTCTAATCACCAGACAAGTGAATTACAGGAATCATCTGATCACTGAGGGACTTTTTTTTTCTCAACTTAATTGGCAAGTTGAATTAGGTCAAACCCAAGTAAGTTTTTTACTTACATGATGAGCATAATTGATCCAACAGATAGAACCCCATCGCCACCACCATCATCTTTATGTCCAGGACAACACCAACCTGACTTCAGAGTGAAATGCTGTGGCATCAACAGGAAAAATAAATTATAGAAAATAAATATGAAAGATAGAAAACTTATTTTTAATCTTACTTTAACAATTTTCTTTTCAAATTTTGTCTTTTTTGCAAAATGTTGTGAGCGATTATTTAAAAAAATATGTGGGCAGATTTATTTGTAGATTCAGAATGTGTATTGGAGGGGTGGCTAGTGAACTTCACACGTTTTGACACATCTTAAATTAACTTGATTGAATTCCCACTGTTTCTGAACTTTTTTGTTTCACTATTTCTGTCAACTTATGAACTTATTATCCATATCTTTTAGAGTTAAAATATGTTAGAGTTTTATTATATGCTGGAACCTTATTTTATTTATTCCATAATACAAATTTTATGGATTCATAGCAGCTGATACAGATTTATAGGCAATAGCTAATATGTGCGTTTTTAAAGCCCACTAAAAGCCATATAAACCTCTTCAAATTTTGAAAAACTTCTGGTTTTAATCCTTTGGATCAAAGCTTATAAAAAAAGCTTTAGGGGCCGTCCATAAATGACGTCACGCACCTAGGGGGGGGAGGGGGGTCCCACTTTTGTGACGATGCGTGACGTGGGGGAGGGAGGGGGGTTGAAGAAA
>MUZC01000521.1:24484-90265 GCA_002072015.1 Radix auricularia | reverse complement strand
CGACGATTTTGTGACGACGCGTGACGAAGGGGGGGGAGGGGGTAAAAAAAATCGGCCAAAATCGCTGACGTCATTTATGGACGGCCCTTTATGAGAAACAAAAAGATATTTCCTGTTACCTGATTAGATTTAGCTGCAAAAAAAAATAATAAAAAACAAACTAAAAAAATATTCTTTCAAAGTTTCATTTTTCAACATTTTGCATGACATTCTACATTTTCAGGTTAAAAGTTAAATCATTTGAGTAATTTTGTGGGTATGTATCTAGATGAAAACTTGTGATAGTAAAAGTCATTATTTAGTGTATAATATTTGTTAGGGGCTCCAGTTGTTATTATGAGAGTCACTTACTACCTCACAAGCTTCTGTACTCAAACAATGAACCTTTGCTTAAATGTACATATAATTATAATAATATTATTATTAGTCCTTAAAATGAGACGAAGTCTTTTCAGGATGTTTTCCAAAGTACGTGATTTTCTTACATAATTAGTTAGGGGGTCCTCCTTCTCAAATTGGAAGGACGTTTCTCCTGCACAGATACAAGTTATATAACTGCTTCTGAAAAGGCATTCATAACATCTCTATTATTTACTTGTAAAATTTTCAATGACAGTATCACATACATAAATATTACAGTTGAATGGAAATTTTTTTAGCAAACAAAAAGATATGTAGGATGATGAAATTATATCATGTAAAATACCAAAAAACATGATTGAACTTAGCTAATAAATTATTTTGCCGTCCACGTAATATTTTAAAATGCAATTAAACTTATCAATGACTGATTGTAAGCCATTAAGGTACAAAGTTATATACCTATTGAACTTACCTCATGTTATTTGAGCCATCAAGGTAAAAAGTTATAAACTTATTGAGCTTACCTCATGCCATCTTGAGCCATCAAGGTAAAAAGTTATATACCTATTGAACTTACCTCATGCCATCTTGAGTATCTTGAGCCATCAAGGTAAAAAGTTATAAACCTATTGAACTTACCTCATGTTATTTGAGCCATCAAGGTAAAAAGTTATAAACCTATTGAACTTACCTCATGCCATCTTGAGCCATCAAGGTAAACATGGGTTGACCCTGAGAATCCACCTGACTCCCAGCATTGGCGTGAACTCCTATGTCATAATATAAGACAGGCACTTGGACTTGTATAGCCTGGGAGTAAAATGTTTCTATCTATTATACATCAATGCAAACAATTTTAAACTTATATTGTATCAATTATATTTTTTTATTCTCAGACTACATTACTAGATGATCAAATACATTGCTTTTTACCCCCCAAAAAAATAAATATATTTTTTAAATTATTAGCAGTACAGAATACTGACATAAAACCATTTTATCTTATACGTTACAGACTATTGGGGGTGGATTTGAATACAAATCATATCTTAAGGAAAAATTTTTGTTTTAACATGCATTAAGCAATGAGGATCCCCAAACAGACAATATTTTGACTTTACCCCAGCAGTAATGGTGCCTAGTGTGAAATCCTTACAAGGGTCCCAGTAGAACTTTTCATTTTTCAACTGAAAATCTGCTGCATATCTGTGACGAGAGATGAGATTTACTCTATCTATGCTTAAACTGCTGTACAATACATTACTTTTACTTATTACTTTGAACACTGTAACTTTAACTGTTTAGTTAAAAGTAATAAAATATAAAAATCCTAAAACGGACTAGAAGATTCATATGTGCAATTATTACCATTTAGAATTGTATTGTTTTTTTTTTTTTTTTTTTAAAACTAAAAGTGTGCCTCATTTCAACAGGAAACGATAGCAATTGTTATCAGTGATCAGGGTGAAGCTATTGATTGAAACAATGACGTCACACACATCTAAGTCGAAGTGGAGGGGAAAAAGGGTCCAATTGTTTACGAGTGACATCATTTACGCATGACTCTTTAAGTCATGTTCATTGCCCCCCCCCCACACACACACACAATTTTTAATTTCTCCTACCCATGCCCATGTGTATAAGTATAAGCTATAACTATAAAAGTGAGAGGTTACGAATTAGGGTTGTTAACGGTTAACCGGTTATTCGGTTAACCGGTCCTCAGACCAGGACCGGTCATCTTTATTCGGGACCGTAGGACCGTGTAACCCAAAAGAAAATAACAACAACAAACTAACAAAAACTAGCGTTAACGCAGTGAAAAAAACTAGTGAAAAAAACAACACAAGCGGTAACGCGTCTCGCCTCTCCCTCTCGCTTTGTCGCGGTGAGTTAAAGCGATACCAAGACCCAGCCGATTAATCGCCCGATATCTTTGCTACGTCTTTCAAATACCTCTCGTAATATAGGTACATGTACTTCACTAAGCGGCCGGTCATCTTTATTCATGACTGTAGGACCGCCTAACCCAAAAGAAAACAACAACAAACCTAGCGATAACGTAGTGAAAAAAAAAACAACACAAGCGGTAACGCCTCTCCCTCTCGCTTTGTCGCGGTGACTGTACTAGACTAACACAGTGCGCGTTAGATGTCAACAACGGTCAAGGCCGAGGCTGTTTCTATTTATATTAATTATAGTCTGTTTCTTATAAAGACAAAGAAAGCTATAAGAGCATATGACCCCGTGACCTATCCGCATTTTCTGATCACCGNTTTATAGTCTGTTTCAGTTCAGGCATTCAAAAACTTATCGGCGCACGAGTGAAGTACATGTACCTATATTACGAGAGATATTTGAAAGACGTAGCAGTAGCAAAGATACCGGGCGATTAATCGGCCCACAAATTCGAGTTCGGTCTTTTAGTGACAGTTTTCCTGCTAGTCAAAGGCATTTGATTACCACATTAATACTAGATTACTAGTAATAGTACGCCGAGTGTAGCTCAAACCCTATTTGAACAGAAAAAAACGGGGAGGGGGAACATGTGCGTCGCAAAATTCAATTATTCTGGCGAGTTGATGATTGAAAAATAATGTTTTTTAAATAAATTCCATTTTATCATCGTTTACTTCGTAGCTTTATAATTTTATTATATTATTAATTTTAATACGCGAGTTGATCAGCATCACACACAAGAGAGGTAAACATGACGTCACAACGGACGAGGCGAGGCGTTGGTTTTTTAAACTAATGAAAAATACCTCACTAATTTTAACGAACGATTGAACCGGTCCTCTTATTTATACCGGTGAACTACGAGTACCCAAAATAAAATATTAAAAAGACAATTAACCATCACTGTTTAGTTAATTTTTTGGATTAACAAAAATGCTTTGAAGTGAGGGACATGCGGAAAGAGCTGAACGCAAGCGGGGGAAAGCGGGCTTTGATGCCATCAGACGATGCCAGGCGACAACATTCTCTTGTTAGTTCTCAAATGGGTCTCAAAACATTAGGGATATAAGGACGAGCGGTTAACCGGTTAACCGGTCTTTTTTGAACGGTTAGTCGGTCCTCAAAAACGAGCGGTCTTAACAACCTTATTACGAATATTAAAGCTTGAAATGAAATTAGCCAAACAACATGTTACTCTAGACAAAGTATATGTAACCTAAAGCCTAAAGTATTATTTTTTAATTGAATCATTTCAGTTTCAGAAGCCATCATATCTGATGTGTGAACCTTTAATTTAGAGAACAAAATTTTTAATCACCACTTACGGTTCAGATTTTGAAAGAGGCTTGAGATTGATCTCCCCTGCTTCAGTCATGCACCCACAAGTTGCGGCATTGTAGTCACATTTCTGTACACAGTGGCAATGGCGCAGCAACACAAACAGACAAACGACAACTAACAAGAAATGTTTATGCTCTTGTTTAAACATTCTCTCTCTTTACAAACTACAATAGTGTAACTCTAAACAATAAGTTGTTTAGGCCTCATGTAAAATGTAAAGCTATTAATTTCTACCCTTGCCAAACGACTGCAATTATCGTTCATTAAGACCTTCCTGTGAAGTTATCTAACTAAAACTGAAAGTTCATCCTGGGCTGTCATTCAAATTCCTCATTACGGGTATCACGAGTTCAACTGACTTGATTTTATTATCTATCTTTCCGCGGTGACATCGTATTTCTTTTTGTAAAATGCAATCTGTGTCACGTGATTTACTTACTGTTCATGGGTCACCTGGCAGAATAAGAATGACGTCACTGTCACGATTTATCTGTAGCCCATAAGCCCCGATAACTCTATGTCTGATAAGTGGCATAAGTAAACAGGCAAACCTTTCAAAAAATTGGATTAGGAAAAATGTCCTGTCAATCAACAATTCTCCGAACAAATTATTTAAAAACATAATTTTCCGTTGCTATTTTTAAAATTTTATTTATTTTTTAAAATTATTATTATTTTTTTTTTTTTGTAAATGTTAATTATAAAAAAAAAATTTAAATTTAAAAAAAATATTAAAATCCTTTTTAAAAAACGTTTAGGTTCTTGTAGGCATAACGTCATCAATACAAATAGAGCCTCCATATTCATACTAACATTCATTTGAATATTTTTTATATTTTTTATTTTTATTTATTTATTATTTTTTTTATTTATTTATTATTATTTTTATTTTTTTGTGGTGGGGGGTGCTGGTTGGTGGGGAGGAGAGATTTCTGCTATGGATGTGCCAGTACTGAGAATATTTCACATGGTCCGTGTGGTTTGATCTGAACAAAGAAAATTCTCAGGGCATCAGTTGATTTCATTATCACACACGAAAATGACAAAGCTTTTTAAAACTTAAAATAATTGCATTGATAAAATCTACACTCATGCGCCATAAGGCTAAGGACCTAAAACGTTTGATGCAAGAACATCACACACCTGACCTGACTGATAGTGTTACTGATGTATCTACATCACACACCTGGCCTGAGTGCAAGAACATCACACACCTGGCCTGAGTGCAAGAACATCACACACCTGGCCTGAGTGCAAGAACATCACACACCTGGCCTGACTGCAAGAACATCACACACCTGGCCTGACTGCAAGAACATCACACACCTGGCCCGAGTGCAAGAACATCACACACCTGGCCTGAGTGCAAGAACATCACACACCTGACCTGAGTGCAAGAACATCATACACCTGACCTGACTGATAGTGCTACTGATGTATCTACATCACACACCTGGCCTGACTGCAAGAACATCACACACCTGGCCTGACTGATAGTGCTACTGATGTATCTACATCACACACCTGGCCTGACTGATAGTGCTACTGATGTATCTACATCACACACCTGACCTGACTGATAGTGCTACTGATGTATCTACATCACACACCTAGCCTGACTGATAGTTCTACTGATGTATCTACATCACACACCTGGCCTGACTGATAGTGCTACTGATGTATCTACATCACACACCTGGCCTAAGTGCAAGAACATCACACACCTGGCCTGACTGCAAGAACATCACACACCTGGCCCGAGTGCAAGAACATCACATACCTGGCCCGAGTGCAAGAACATCACACACCTGGCCTGACTGCAAGAACATCACACACCTGGCCTGACTGCAAGAACATCACACACGTGGCCTGAGTGCAAGAACATCACACACCTGGCTTGAGTGATAGTGCTACTGATGTATCTGGCATTTTGATATAAACACTAATTTTCAAATTTAGCCATTCTGTTAAACATTTTGCCATGTGTAAAGGAACAAGTTTATCATATCTGACCAAATGTTATGCCTTTTACAGGACTTTAATCAAACTGCTCTGTGTGAATGGGTGTGATTATAGTAAAAATTGCTTCTCAGTTCCTAGTTCACAAATAAGCTGAAAAACAATTGTTAATTTTTCCAATCACATTGTGCGTATAAATACGATGACAATAAAATCTAATATTCTCAAGCAATTCAAGGGACTTTTTCTTAAACGTGAGCAATTAAGTCAGGAAAGGATACAGGAATCTTTAAAATAAAAATAAAAAATGATAACAATATTGATAAAACTTAATAATTCCAAAAATGGGAAACTAATTAGAGTAAACCATTTGACACAGAACAGAGTCAACTGGCATTGGTTAAAAAACTATCTACTTCTGTATAACATGACACCCATCTACCAAAGACAACAGAGAAACTATAACAATTTTTTTTAAAGAAAGAAAAGCAATAATCATTATTGACTTATTGTTAATTGTTCGAAACAGACAAGAGTAACGTCAAGAGTTAAATTACTAGACCTGGGGTGGCAGGGTGCCCCAGGTTGTTTGACGGGTGTGGACGGACAAATAAAGACGGTTGAGACTACGTAACATTGTAGGCCGACACGTGTGCCCCAGGGCATGTTGTCAACAATGTCAATGTCCGTACAGTCTGGCGAGCCCCGTGCGACTTCCCTTATCGAGTATTTGTAACAAAATTCCATGCCGACTACGTAATTGGTCAGGTCTGGCCAGCCAACTTTGGCCATTTACTTTGTTTGATCTCTGTCCTTGGCCAGACCTATAGTGTCTGGGACAAAGGAGGAGACAGGCTGGAGCGAGAGTGTACAACCATTGTTGACCACATGCCCTAGGCCTAGGGCTACAACGTTACGCAGTCTCAACCGTCTTTCTTTGTCTGACCACTCCCGGCCTTAAGTGTCACCTATCTACTCCCACACCCGTCAAACAACCGGGCCACCCTGCCACTCTAGAAACACTAGAGGATGGAAATGGAATAACAAAGACTATTAAGAAGTAATAATACAAAAGGCATTAGATTCTAACTTGGGTAAACAAAGCTACAATCTGATACAACACAAAGATACGGATAAAAACTTAAACATATTTCTTGTTTCGATTGTAAGATCTAATTCAAATGCAATCAAATTCTTCTTCTTCCTGTCGGGCGTAACATAGGTTGCCAGAACAAACCAGGAAAACCAACACATTATCAACATTCAAAATGAAATAAAATGCAAGATTTAACACAAACCGTGAATAGACGTAGGATGCAATGTTCTTTGTAGAATGACTGTAAGAAAAGATATGTATATAAGATGAGATCTGTAAATGTGAGATCTACCTTCTGAAATTTTTCAAAGGTTATGACGTCACATCGAGATGATATTTTAGAAGTTTCCCCCAGATCCCGGATGTTCGGTAGCTCACCAGTCACCTTCATTCACTAATGACGTCTGATCTTGGCCATGGGCATCCCGCCCTTTTTTCCTGATGTCCAACTGAACTGAAATAGGTTTAGCGACCCCCCCCCCCCCCAACCCAACCACCTGAGAATATAAATCATTTAACGTGATTTATGAAATAAATAATATAAGCTTTAACAAATATTATTATAATAAGACTATCCGAGGGAAACGAGAAACAATTAAAGGGAGACTAGCGATTTAAACAAAAATTACTGAACCATTCTTTACAACATTAATGTTTACTTATTTAAAATAATCAGTTATTCAATTTAACTAACGTCTTTTCAGTTTATTCAATAATTTTTATATGCATGGGATCCTTATCCATATTTATTCTTTTATGAGTCCTTTTTCCGGGAGATGTGTTTGTCTTTGTGTTGTGAGAATGAATACAGATTGTGCTGTGAGCCATTAATGGATAACAAGACAAGACGTCACAAAACTGCGAACGTTTCGGCAAAAAGCCCCCTTCAACAGATAGACTAGTAAACAAAAAATAATACAACGAAAATAAAGAAATAAAAATTTCGCTGCGGTGACATTAAGAGCAAAAGAGAACAATGCAGTCTCACCCACATATGATGTGAGCATTTGATCTTTTCAAATATCGCCAAGCCTAACTACGCTCGACTTATGACCACATTGAAAGGTAATCTGTAGGTATTTCTTACATTCAACTTCAGCAGTTGTTTTTTATAAGTTGTGCTGTTTTCACCCAGAAAACTTCTTTCTCTTAAAAGTAAAAAAATATTTTTTTTATATTATTAAAATGTCAGTGTTTTTAAACGATTTTTTTCTATCAATTATTTCTATAAAGATCGATCACTGTAGTTACAAGCAGATATTTTGTTTCAGTCACACAAATCTAGAAAATAATATATTTTCCATCAATTTTCGATCCTCGCGTATTTATCAAAGTAGAATTTTACCAATTTTCCAAATTCCCATTCTGAATAACGTTAGTACGGCCAACAAGTTGTTTCTGTCATTCTACCCTACTCCCTCTACCCCCCCCCCCCCACAGCGTACACACCTGCCCAAAATAAAATCTTTCCTTCTTGATGTTTGGAAACTTAAATTACCATTGGTGGTCAAGTCAGAAAAGAAGCCATTATTCCAATATACGATTAAACTGAAACCCCGCAAACATTCTTTTGGAACTTACATCAAAGGCGTCACAAGGATTGGTGTCACCCGAGGCGGTAGATCATGGTGTCACCCCCTCAGGATTTAACCCATAGAACTCCTCCGAGTTTTCCAGTGTCAAATAACAGGAAAATACAGAATTTTATATTTTGGTGTCACCCCAACCCTGATGGTGTCAACCGGGGTGGCCCGCCCCCGCCCCTCCCCTTAGTGACGCCACTGACTTACATTATTTAAAACTGCCACTCAGCTTATTACACTTTACACCATCGGACATTGACATTGAAGTTTAACTGACGTGACACCTTCTCAAAATTAAAACAACGGTAGTAGCAAAAATGTAAAATATTTTTAATTGAAATGAATTATCATCATATATACAGACTGCTCAATTGTGTGCTAAAAAATGTATTTCAAATAACGAGACACAACAAGATAAGTCCAACATGGTACTGTGTCCCAAGTCATCAGACAATACTTGAATATTTGACAGTTCTATGTCCTAAATGCAACTATGTGGTCAGTTGTTACTTTGTCCTTTGATGTTAATTTATCCTCCGATGTTGGTATATTGTTACTATACCCTACGATGTTCCTATATCCCCTAATGTTACTTTATCCTCAAATCCTATTTTGTCCTCAGATGTTATTGTGTCCCCAGATGTTATTGTGTCCCCAGATGTTACTGTGTCCCCAGATGTTACTGTGTCCTCCCTCAGATGTTATTGTGTCCTCAGATGTTACTGTGTCCTCAGATGTTACTGTGTCCCCAGATGTTACTGTGTCCCCAGATGTTATTGTGTCCCCAGATGTTACTGTGTCCCCATATGTTATTGTGTCCTCAGATGTTATTGTGTCCCCAGATGTTATTGTGTCCCCAGATGTTACTGTGTCCCCAGATGTTATTGTGTCCCCAGATGTTACTGTGTCCTCAGATGTTACTGTGTCCTCAGATGTTACTGTGTCCTCAGATGTTACTGTGTCCTCAGATGTTACTGTGTCACCAGATGTTACTGTGTCCCCAGATGTTATTGTGTCCCCAGATGTTATTGTGTCCTCCCTCAGATGTTACTGTGTCCTCAGATGTTACTGTGTCCCCAGATGTTACTGTGTCCCCAGATGTTACTGTGTCCTTAGATGTTACTGTGTCCTTAGATGTTACTGTGTCCTCAGATGTTACTGTGTCCCCAGATGTTACTGTGTCCTCAGATGTTACTGTGTCCTCAGATGTTACTATATCCTGACTTGCCTCCTGGAGGACGTCTTATGATAAAAAACGCACCATCCTGAACAGACAGGACCAAAATTATACGTGGTGGTTATGAGTGGTTATAGTGTGCATAAATAAAATGCGTCCATACATTATAATTATAATTTTTAAAAAAGAATGGTTTAAGACGAAGGAAAGGTTTGGCGGAGAGAGTATTTTCAAGAATAGATGAGTTTATTGTTGGGGTGGGGTTGTGCGGATATTGTTGGACAAGTGTGCACTGGCCATAAGTACGACCTGATGATTCTACCTCGTATGTCTCTGGAGTTACATAAGAGTTCAACCAAAGAATAAATAATGTACTTTTAAAATTAAATAGTAATAAAAGTTCTTTCATACACATTTGTGAACCTATATTTTTCCTTTATAAATGTTAATGACATTTATGTACTGTAAAAAAATCAATGAAAAAAAAGTATACCGATTACCGCAAAAAGCCCCGTGACATAGATAAAATACCCAGAACGTGTCGTATAGGAGAATACGTCCGAGGTGTTTGGCAGTTGCGGATAATTATTGTAGTTCATGCTTCTGAGTTGTGCCCAGGTCCTGACGAAATCTAGCTGAACATTTTACGAGAATTAACCTGGCTGCTTATTTCCCAGCACGGCTAACGTTCGTTCTAGTAGTCGTTCTTTACTAATTTAACTATAGCGTATGTAAGTAAACTTATGATACTTTGGAAGATCTATGATCATAATAGGGATAGCCAGGAAAATAATGGCGCCTATATAACCTCTTTCCACCCCCCACCCACCCCCGCTTCCGCCTAGTCATGATAAATGTATAGTCGCGTTGTGTTTTGGTGAATCATTCGTCAAACATTAGTTAACGTTAGGTTTAAAGTGTGGACCATGACGTGTTGTTGTAATAGTTCAAACATCTGGATTAACGTGATGACAAGCTGTGAGACAGGATTTATTACGTCCCTTTAAACACTGGACAATGTGGCTAGGATTAGGATTAACCTCACCTATCATCAGTGGCGTAGCGAATGGGGGGGGGGCAAATGCCCCGGGTGGCACATACCAACGCTACGCCGCTGCCTATCATCAACGATAATTTAGCCAGTATTAATCATGTTCATATTGCCACAATAATGTGAATGAACTAAACATAATTGTAATTTTTTAAAATTCGCTGGCTGTAAATATAAGCTGATATTTGTGATGAGAAAAAACGACTATAGACACGGAAAGAAGCTTAGCTTATAGTTGACATTTGACTCTCATAATGCAACATGGCCATTGGCCACACCTACCCTGACAAGAGAAGGAAGTCCTGACCAAAACGAGAAGTTGGGAAGGATTTCTTTGCCTTCAGCTTTACGTACAAACTTTTGAAAAATGACTCCAGCAATGAGGTAGACAATGAGAACGACGAAAAATCTGAAAGCGAAAACTTGAGATGTCATGACATGCAACTTATTTTAAAAATATCGTGTTACATTTATTCTATTATTCCGGCATCCTTCCGTCTCGCGAGACGATGGTGCATCACCGTTGGGTTGGGTTGCATTTCCTCGAGTGACTGTGCAGTCCTATCCTTGAGTGACAGTCTTTGCCACAGTTTTTACACACGAGTTCTGTGCTTCTATTATACTGCTCAGATATTTGTTGTAGTTTTTTTTAAACTTATGAATGTGCTCGGTTTAATAAAATATTCACAAAAAATTTTTTTAATCAATTTATGACAATTTTTAAAGTTTTATAATGCACTAGCAGACCCGGTCGTGCGTTGCAACGATCTCAGTAAAAATGACAATTTAAGAATCCAATGAGTGATATATTTTAAAAACAATTATGCCAGAAACCTACACGGAAGTGTGAAAAAAGTCAAAGTTTCATAGCAAATGGATAAATAAAATAATAATTTAAAAGCTTAAGAAAAAGAAAAAAATGACATTAAAGGGCTAGGCTCTAAAATAAGTGATAATTTTGTACTCAATCTATGTTTCTCAATATAGTGTAAAATTGCTTGGGGAATTAAATTATTAACGTGCATTACAAAAAAATTTGGGGCCGCCTACTCGAAGGAATGAACATAAAGATTTCAGTTTCCTATAGTAATTATTTATAGACTCTTGAAATTTTATAATCAAAAAAAAAAAAAACGACATTAAGGGCCCCAGGGCCCATTCATGACAAGATATAAAGCTCAAAACGATCTCAGTAAAAATGACTATTTAAGAATCCAATGCGTGATCTGTTTTAAAAACTACTATGCCAAAAACCTACACGGAAGTGTGCAAAAAAGTCCAAGTTTCCTAGCAAATGGATAAATAAATCTATATATATATATAAAACTTTGAAAAAAAATAAAGGAAAAAAAAACGAAATTAAGGGGCCGGGCTCTAAAATAAGAGATAATTTAGTATTTTTTTTATCGCCATTGTACTCAAGCTTTGTTTCTCAATATCGTGTAAAATTGATTGGGGAATTAAATTATTAACGCGCATTACAAAAACATTTCGGTACGCCTGCCCCGAGGGAATAGACATTAAGAGTTCAGTTCCTTATAGAAATTATTTATAGACTCTTTAGTTTTTATGTACTAAAATTGGCAAGATCCGTTATTTTCTTAGTAACTTAAGCTAACACTAATTTTTGTAAAGGTAATATAAAGGAAAAAACGACATTTAGGGGCCCCTGTGCCCATTCTGCGCAAGATGTCAATTTCAAAAAGCTGTTCGTTTTAATTCAGTTTCATCATTCATATATATTCCTATAGATTGTTAAAAATTGAATGGGGAANAAAAAAAGACATGATGGGGCTCATTCAAAGCCAGATGTAAAGTTGAAAACGCATGTTCATTTCAATTTGCATGATAATGGATATATTTGTCGTTAATTAAAAATTGAATGGACAAAATCTCTTAAACATTAACCACCACCCCCCCCTAAAAAAAGACAATTGGCACCCCCAGCCCCGAAGAAATGGTCATTAAAAATTCAGGACCTTACAGTATTTTAATATTGGCTATCAAGTATTTTTAAAACAAAATTTGGTTAAGATCCATCAATTTACCAAGTAGCTAGCGCTCAAACTAATTTTCTATTGCTCATATAAGCAAAAAATGTCATTATGGGCCACCGGCCCCCCATGTGTGTTTAAATGTCGAAGAAAATTACTTGTTAACTTCCTGGGAGTGTACGCAACAGTCTGCAAAAGTTTCATTACGATCGAATACATGGTTTAGTCAGCTATAAAGGACTTGCACACACACATTCATATATACATATATATAGATATAGATATATGGTAAAAGCATATTTAGGGGCCCTCAGCCACATTCGGTGCCATATGTTAAGTCCAAAAATCTTTTCATTTTAATTCAGTTTCACATCATGGATATATTTCCCGAGATCGTTAAAAAGTGAATGGAAAAAATATCTTAAACATTTACAAAAAAGACATATGGGGCCCCTGGCCCCGAAAAAATTGACATTAGAAGTTAATTGCATTTAAGTAATTTAATATGGGCTACCAATTTTTGTATACAAAGTTTGGTTAAGATCCACTCATTTACTCCGTAGGTAATGCATAGATTAATTTTTACATTGCTTATAAAAGAAAAAAACATGATATTAAGGGCCCCTGGGCCCATTCAAGGTAAGATGTCAATTTCAAATATTCTGTTTATTTGAATATGGATAATAAGGGATAAGAAGGGATAAGTGTGTCATTATTTGTCAAGACCTTTAATAATTAAATTGGGGCATAAAATGTCAAACGGTTACAAAAACAGGTATTTTAGACCCCAGCACCGATGGGGCTGCCATTAGGGGTTAAGTGCTCTATGGTATTTTAATATTGGCTATCAAAAATGTAATTGCAAAATTTGATTAAGATCCATCAATATAGCAAGTAGTTAGCGCTTAAACTAATTTTTATATAGCTCATATTAGCACCAAAAAATGACATTATCGGTCCCCGGCGCCCCTTTAGTGTTAAATGGAGAAAAAAAGTAGCCAGTTACCATTCTGGAAGGGTACTCATCGGTCTCAAAAATTTTCATGACGATGGGATACATGTTTTAGTCAGCTTTAAAGGACATACACTCACACAATATAGAGATAGATATAGAAGGAAAAACATATTTAGGGGCCCCCGGCCACATTCAGTGCAAGATGTCAATTTTAAAAATCCGTTCATTTTTATTCCGTTTCATTATGAATATATTTATCGAGATTGTTAAAAAAGTGAATGGGAAAAATATCTTTAAAATTTACGAAAAAGACATTTGGGGCCCCCCGGCCCCTATGAAATGGACATTAGAAGTTCATTGCCCTTTATTATGTTAATATGGGATACAGAGTTTTTGTATACAAAGTTTGGTTAAGATCCATTCATTTACTCAGTAACTAACGCATAAACTAATTTTTATATAGCTCATATTAGAAAAAAAATGAGATTAAGGGCCCCAGGGGCCCATTCAAGGCAAGATATAAAGTTCAAAACACCTGTTCATTTCAATATGGATAATAATAGATACGTTTATCATTATTTGTTAAGAACTTTAATAATTAAATTGAGGGATAAAATCTTAAACGTTTACTAAAACTGGTATTTTGGGCCCCCAACCCTGAAGAAGTTGCCATTAGGAGTTTAGTGCCCTATAATATTTTAATATTGACTATCAAGTATTTATATACAAAGTTTGGTTAAGATCCATCAATGTAGCAAGTAGATATCACTTAAACTAATTTTATATAGCTTATGTAGGCAAAAAACTACATTAAGGGCCCCAGGGGCCTTTTCAGGGCAAGATATAAAGCTCAAAACAATTGTTTATTTTAAGATGGATAATAATGGATACATTTATCATGATTTGTCAAGACCTTTAATAATTGAATAGTTAAAAAAATCTTAAACGTTTAAGAAAACACGTATTTTGGGCCCCCAGCCTCGAAAGAGTTGCCATTAGGAGTTAAGTGCACTATGGTATTTTCATAATGGCTATCAAGAATTTAATTGCAAAATTTGGTTAAGATCAATCAATATAGCAAGTAGTTAGCGATTAAATCATTTTTTATATAGCTCATATAAGCAAAAATTCACATTATCGGTTCCCGGCGCCCCTTTAGTGTTAGATTGAGAAAAAAAAAGTAGCCAGTTACCATTCCGTGAGGGTACTCAACAGTCTTAAAAATTTTCATGACGATCGGATGAATAGTTTAGTCAGTTACAACGGACAAGCACACACACACACACACATACAGACATACTTTGATTTTTATATATATATAGATATAAAAAAATTATAAATAAAATTGGTAGTATGAAATAAATAATACTTTGATATACGTATATAATTCAGTATAACGTTTTGTGTTTATTTTTAAGTCTGCAAAGATAACATTCCTTCAGCAAGTTTGCGTAAATTCCAAACTTGTATAACATAGATGAGTTTACCTGAAGACATTATATATATAAATAGTTACACGCAAGCTTTCTCCTACTTTGTTTTCCCTATTAGATAATCACAAGGTCAGATTAAAAGCTGTGGAGGCTCCAAGGCCATCAAGACAAATCTCCCCGTGATCCGGGACTTAAAGAAAGGGAGGGGAGGGGTATGCCAGAAAGACGCCCGTAACCCCAGGCACAAACTTCTTCAGCGTTCGCGATAAAACGTTCAAACGGACATTGAAACTTACACAATGACCAGCACCCTACCCACTAAGATGGACATTGAAACTTACACAATGACCAGCACACTGCCCACTGAGATGGACACCTCGATGGTGACGCCACCTGCTATAGCACAACAGTGTTTACTGTTGAGCTTGAAACCCTGGACACAGAAAGAATTTTGTTAGGAATCAAGATTCTGATAAACAAACATGCGGGTTGTCATTGCTAGAAGTAGAAGAGAGGAAATGGAAGTTTTCTCATAAAAAAAAAATTAACAGCAAAAACGTGGAATTATGATATATGAAAAGAAAAAATCTTTAAGCCTTAGACAAAATTTTTAGCATTACCCCCTCCCCCCCCACACACACACTTTGGGGGCCGTCCACAAATGACGTCACGCACCTAAGGGGGAAGCGGGGTCTATCCTTTGTGATGAAGTGTGATGAGGGGAGGGGGGAGAAGAAATGTGACGTCACATCAAATAACCATAAATAACAGTTCAACTTCAATATTACATTTTTTAAACAATTTATTTGAAGACATTTTACACGGGCTTTACGTGAGTTACGATATTAGAGTGCAGCCTAAGACTAAATGCATCCTTAAATGACTAAAAAAGTAATTTGAAACATGCTCTTTTTCAAATGGGAAAATGGCTTTAATTGGGGGGGGGGGGGGGCAAATCTTTGTGATGTCATATTGGTGTGACAAGCTCTAGCGTGGGGTAGAAAAATCGGCCAAAATCGCGTGACGTCATTTATGGGTGGCCCTTTGTATAAATTATACTTCTGCTCTTATCTTATATTATCTTATCCTATCTGTTACATACGCTCATTCTATACAGAAGGTTATTGCACCCTACGCTTAACCACGGGTTGTGTTTAGTCCTGAATATTCTTATTAGCGTTTTTAAATGTTGAAATACTGTTGGTTTTCCTTGTTTTTTTTTTTTTCAGGCAACCCATCCCACGCCCGAATTCCGAACGGGAAGAAGGGAAATGTGTATGTGTTTGTTCTTGCATACGGAATTTTAAAAAAAAAAGAGTTGTTTTTTTTATCCTTATTTCTATCTGATGATTGTATTTAGTTATTTTCGTGTTGTATTTCTACATTACAATTTATTGCTTTATGTATAATTACTACTTTACTCTTGGTTCTTGCTCCTTTAAAATGCAAAAGTCAACACATCTATTTTCCTTCCATAATTAAATAAAAAACGATGTATATAAATAACAGCAAGAGTTTTCCTATAAAATATGTACCAAACTTTGTCTAGGATCATGTGACATTGTGCTCCACGAGCAAGTGCTAGAGTTCTATTTTAATTACCTTATTTTTTTTCTACAGTTTTTAATGACGTCTCACAATCTTGATCAGTTTTTGCAATTTATAAAATATGTTCTGAAGTGGTAAGTATAAGTTGTGAAACGAAACATTTTTCTAACTCATGCAGAATTTATATAGAGATCAATATTTTTACGCGTTTTCACTTTATTATGTGTGCTTATACTTTTTAATTTACCTATTTATCCTTTGTACTATGTTTTATTTTAAAATTAATTTTGTTTAATTTTAAATTTGCTATTTTTTTAACCCAAAAAAGGTTAACTTTAAAATATATTTTTTATGCAATAAAAGTAATGTATGATACATACGTAATGCCCTGTCTGACCTTCACCTTGGATCTCTAGTGTATCCCCATCTGTGGTGATACAGTTCAGAAGCACTCGGCTATATCTAAAACAAAATTATGTTTAATAAAGTAAAAAAAATAATTCTGTATTGATCAACTAAATCCGTCCATAAAGTATGTCACGCTATTTAAAAAAAAAATAAATGTTTGACCCCCCCCCTTGTCACAAATCTTGGGACCCCCCTAGAGTACGTCATACATTGGGGGCCCTGGAGTTTATTTTCTGTATATCTGGACTTCAAAAGGGCCCATAACCTCAATCAGCTTTGGTTCTATCAAGTCTAAAACCGGCCCTGGTCACTATTGTGTCACTTTGTGGGGAGTGGTTTGTATTTTTAGTCCCCAGTTTGGCTGGATGTGTCGAGTATATAATGTAATCAATAAAATGTTTTATCTGCTGTTGGAATTCGTTTATAAGAACTGGCTCTGAGTATGACACAACGCGATTTTGTGACTTATTGACCCGTGTGCTCAGCTCACCTTGTCAACCCTGTGCCATGTGTCACCTCAACTCACCTTGTCAACCCTGTGCCATGTGTCACCTCAACTCACCTTGTCAACCCTGTGCAATGTGTCACCTCAACTCACCTTGTCAACCCTGTGCCATGTGTCACCTCAACTCACCTTGTCAACCCTGTGCCATGTGTCACCTCAACTCACCTTGTCAAACCTGTGTCATATGTCACCTCAACTCACCTTGTCAACCCTGTGCCATGTGTCACCTCAACTCACCTTGTCAACCCTGTGCCATGTGTCACCTCAACTCACATTGTCAACCCTGTGTCATGTGTCACCTCACTCACCTTGTCAAACTTGTGTCATAGGTCACCTCAACTCACCTTGTCAAACCTGTGCCATATGTCTCCTCAACTCACATTGTCAAACCTGTGCCATATGTCACCTCAACTCACCTTGTCAACCTTGTGCCATATGTCACCTCAATTCACCTTGTCAAACCTGTGTCATGTGTCACCTCAACTCACATTGTCAACCCTGTGCCATGTGTCACCTCAACTCACATTGTCAACCCTGTGTCATGTGTCACCTCACTCACCTTGTCAAACTTGTGTCATAGGTCACCTCAACTCACCTTGTCAAACCTGTGCCATATGTCACCTCAACTCACATTGTCAAACCTGTGCCATATGTCACCTCAACTCACCTTGTCAACCTTGTGACATGTGTCACCTCAACTCACCTTGTCAAACCTTGTGCCATGTGTCACCTCAACTCACCTTGTCAAACCTGTGTCATGTGTCACCTCAACTCACCTTGTCAACCCTGTGTCATGTGTCACCTCAACTCACCTTGTCAACCCTGTGCCATGTGTCACCTCAACTCACCTTGTCAACCCTGTGCCATGTGTCACCTGAACTCACCTTGTCAAACCTGTGTCATGTGTCACCTCAACTCACCTTGTCAAACCTGTGTCATGTGTCATCTCAACTCACCTTGTCAACCCTGTGCCATGTGTCACCTGAACTCACCTTGTCAACCCTGTGCCATGTGTCACCTGAACTCACCTTGTCAAACCTGTGTCATATGTCACCTCAACTCACCTTGTCAAACCTGTGCCATCTGTTTTAGAGTACTCAACGGCAGGTAAGCCACTGGCCTGGTCAAGCAGGAAGTTGGCTGACTCCTGGCTGCCACATTCAAAATACTGACCAGCGTTATTTACCTGACACACCTGAAGTCAAATGATAAAGACAAAGATGGACGACTTCAATACCACTACATTTCTTTCTTTTATCTTTTCAATAAAAACAAAGATATATGACTTCAATATCACTACATTTCTTTCTTTTATCTTTTTAATAATAAAATTGGAATTGGAAGGAAATCGTTGCTGTCTGTAATTAAATGAAATAGAGAAGAATTTTTTTTCATGGGTTTCTCTTACATTTGTATTTAACTATGTGTATGTAACTATTTAATGTTTATGTAAATATGTGTATGTAACTATGCGTATGTAACTATGTGTATGTAACTATGTGTATGTAACTATGTGTATGTAACTATGTGTATGTAACTTTGTGTATGTAACTATTTGTATGTAACTATGTGTATATAATTATGTGTATGTAGTTATGTGCATTTAACTATATGTATGTAACTACATGTATTTGTATTTAACAATGTGTATTTAACAATGTGTATGTAACTATGTGTATTTAACTATGTTTATGTAACAATGTGTATGTAACTATGTGTATTTAACTATGTTTATGTAACTATGTGTATGTAACTATGTGTATTTAACTATGTTTATGTAACAGTGTGTATGTAACTATGTGTATTTAACTATGTTTATGTAACAATGTGTATGTAACTATGTGTATTTAACTATGTTTATGTAACAATGTGTATGTAACTATGTGTATTTAACTATGTTTATGTAACTATGTGTATTTAACTATGTTTATGTAACTATGTGTATTTAACTATGTGTATGTAACTATGTGTATTTAACTATGTGTATTTAATTATGTTTATGACGATGTAGAGTGCAATTGTTGGAGATGTTTGTTAAAGCACGGTGACCGGTACTGTGATATAAATGCACAAAATGAATAAATAAATAAATACATTTATATATATATTTTAATTCTACAAATATAAATACGTGTATACGTTGTGTGTGTCTCAGAGAGAGAGAGAGAGAGGGAGAGAGAGAGAGACAGAGACAGAGAGAGACAGAGAGAGACAGAGAGAGGGGGGAGACCGAGAGAGAGACAGAGAGAGACAGAGAGATAGGCAGAGAGATAGACAGAGAGAGAAACAGAGAGAGATAGAGAGAGAGGGAGAGAGAGACAGAGAAAGAGACAGAGAGAGACAGAGAGAGACAGAGAGACAGAGAGAGAGACAGAGAGGGAGAAAGAGAGACAGAGAGAGAATCAGAGAGAGAGAGAGAGAGACAGCGAGAGAGAGATAGAGAGAGAGAGGGAGAGAGAGGGGGAGAAAGATAGAGAGAGAGACAGAGAAAGAGACAGAGAGAGAGAGAGAGAGAGAGAGAAAGAGAGACACAGAGAGAGAGAGAGGGGGGGGAGAAGGCATATTATAGATTAGATATGGCAACCAAAAGAAGGTTATAAACCTTTAAACATGTCATAAATGAAGCTAAAATTAGACTGTCCAGAGGTTTTTCGAAAAAATCCGGGACATTTTTGTTCAATTCCGGGACATATTAAAAATAAGTAAAAAACCTAAAAAATTTCTTTAAATAGCTCACTTAAATCATAAAACAATCATAAAATAGCCATTCATTTTTTTTTTTAAATTTTTTAATTCGTTTTAAAAACTCTTTAAATTCAATATATTTTAAATAGGTAACCCTTTCCAATATTACTGTAAATTTTTAATTATATTTTTCGCTTGAGTGGATTTTTTCAAGAAATTTGTCATTCTTCTTGATGGCATCATAGAAAATGCTGCAATTCGTGTTTGAATTGTATTGAATTGATAAGAGGGCATCAACTGTGGAGACCTCAAGCTGGCTTCTTTGGTCAGTCCAAATCTGATTCATGTAAGAAAACAAGCGCTCAACTTTAGTGGAGGTTCCTGCTAATGCGAAAGCAAATTGCACTAGTTTTTCCAAATTTACCAGTTGTCCTGTGTTGGTGCGAAAGTGAATAAATAAATTTGCCCAAATCTTATCAGGTGAAAGCTTTTCTTGTATCCATTTCTGCAAATTGTCAGTTATAAAATCTTTGATAAGATTAAATTCGTCGAACAAAAGTCACTTTTGACTTTATTCATAAAAAATACTTAATTTTCATACAAAAACTTTTTAATTTCTAAATTCCGGGACAAATTGCGTCCCTGACAGGATTCCGGGAGAGAGGTGAAATTTAGGGACTGTCCCGGCAAATTACCAGCAGATGGACAGTCTAGCTAAAATTTCCTAATGGGTGTAATTTAATTTCAAAATGTTCTATTTATAAATAACAAACTTCACAGTAATTTCCTTTTTCATGTCAACACGTTGACCAGGGACATTATAAATTTAACAAATAAGTTCGAAAAAAAAAAAGGGGGGGGGGGGTATCAAAAAGGAAAAAAGATACAAAAAGGAAGTGCTATTTACGATTAAAAAGTTATGTATACAAGAACACATTCAAATTTATAGCGACTAGTTGTTCAACTTTCAAATATGTTCGTTCATTACTAGTGAGAGGAAAGTGAGTGTGAAGAAAAGTGAAGGTTCAAAATTAATGAGACAACATTTCTTTAAATGATTAACGTAGCTGATGTATAACGTATTGTCATTTATGTAGTTAGTATGATATGAATGTTTATTTTATTAATATATGTATTGTTATCTCCATGTAAAGCGCCGTGAGCCCGGCTCCTGGCTGGGATACAGCGCTATATAAATTATCAATTTATTATTATTATTATTATTAATGAAGACATTTGGATTAATTTATGCATGATGAAAAACAGTTTGAGAAGTTGATGGTATAGGCAGAATGAGAAGTTGATGGTATAGGCAGAATGAGAAGTTGATGGTACAGGCAGAATGAGACGTTGATGGTACAGGATAATGAGAAGTTGATGGTATAGGCAGAATGAGACGTTGATGGTATAGGCAGAATGAGAAGTTGATGGTATAGCAGAATGAGAAGTTGATGGTATAGGCAGAATAAGAAGTTGATAGTATAGGCAGAATGAAATTTGATGGTATAGGCAGAATAAGAAGTTGATGGTACAAGCAGAATGAGAAGTTGATGGTACAAGCAGAATGAGAAGTTGATGGTATAGCAGAATGAGAAGTTGATGGTGTAGGCAGAATGAGAAGTTGATGGTACAAGCATAATGAGAAGTTGATGGTATAGGCAGAATAAGAAGTTGATAGTGTAGGCAGAATGAGAAGTTAATGGTATAGCAGAATGAGAAGTTGATGGTATAGCAGAATGAGAAGTTGATGGTATAGCAGAATGAAAAGTTGATGGTATAGGCAGAATGAGAAGTTGATGGTGTAGGCAGAATGAGAAGTTGATGGTATAGGCAGAATGAAATTTGATGGTATAGGCAGAATGAGAAGTTGATGGTATAGACAGAATGAGAAGTTGATGGTATAGCAGAATGAGAAGTTGATGGTATAGACAGAATGAGAAGTTGATGGTATAGACAGAATGAGAAGTTGATGGTACAAGCAGAATGAGAAGTTGATGGTACAAGCAGAATGAGAAGTTGATGGTACAAGCAGAATGAGAAGTTGATGGTATAGCAGAATGAGAAGTTGATGGTTTTAGGCAGAATGAGAAGTTGATGGTATAGCAGAATGAGAAGTTGATGGTACAAGCAGAATGAGAAGTTGATGGTACAAGCAGAATGAGAAGTTGATGGTATAGCAGAATGAAAAGTTGATGGTGTAGGCAGAATGAGAAGTTGATGGTATAGCAGAATGAGAAGTTGATGGTACAAGCATAATGAGAAGTTGATGGTACAAGCAGAATGAGAAGTTGATGGTGTAGGCAGAATGAGAAGTTGATGGTATAGGCAGAATGAGAAGTTGATGGTATAGGCAGAATGAGAAGTTGATGGTGTAGGCAGAATGAGAAGTTGATGGTACAAGCAGAATGAGAAGTTGATGGTGTAGGCAGAATGAGAAGTTGATGGTGTAGGCAGAATGAGAAGTTGATGGTGTAGGCAGAATGAGAAGTTGATGGTATTAGCTAAATATTGACACAGTAATGAATGCTAACTCCAAATCACAGTACAAATAATAATAATGATAACAAAACCAATTTAAAAAAAAAAATTAAAAAATCAACAAACAAACTATTCGATGAAATGTGTTGCAGAAAAGAAATTCTTTTCAGCTACTTAAGGATAACATGACAAACAATTTTTAAAGTGAAATATGTACTTACCTTTTTTTAAAAAAATTCATCTGATTAATGAACACATTTTTGGCATAATATTTCTAGCTATTAGAAGTGTTAACAATTAAATAACATAACCATTATTACCTTTAATGCGTTATTACTAATGTTTAAGACACATTTGTTAATTAAGGTTCCGCTAAATTTATGAAATATTTTAATGCTAGACTCATTAATTTATAATAGATCTATACATGTAATCATTTTCCTACCGCAACATTGACACAAGTCCCTTCAGTGAAAGGTTTGCATGGGTTGTAAGAAAACCGGTTATTGTAGAACTGGTCATAGTTGTCCTTCCATCTGGGGAGAGAAATGGTGAGTGTCTTTTTTAAAAATTCTGATTAATATTAAAAGACAAACGTCCATCCGGAAATATTTTTTTAAACATTATAATTACTGCGGAGAAAACTAAAATAAGAGACGGTACGATTTTTTGAAGCTATTAAATAACCTTTGATCACACATATTATAATAGATACATATTTTATTTTTTATTTTTAAAAGTAATTTAAAATGTGCTACCCAATAGAAAGGTACCGTTACGATAATAAATTTACTAGAAATGCAACTAGCTTCCCTTAGCACATATCATAGTTTTAAATATTTTCTTGTCGTTATCTTGGGTTTGAAATTGAAAGGAGAGCATCTCAGATACGCGTGAAAATGATACCCAAGATCAGGGTGACAGGAACAATTGAGACCAAGCAACGTGACAGCAGCCTCCAAGACCAGCGTGACAGGAACCACTGAGACCAGCGTGACAGGAACCACTGAGACCAGCGTGACAGGTACCACTGAGACCAGCGTGACAGGAACCACTGAGACCAGTGTGATAGTAACCACTGGCACTAGTGTGACAGTAATTTAATTATGGAAACAAAAGTTGATCTTTTGGGATTACGCTAGACATTCAAGGTAATTAATAAATCCAGTTTACTATAATTGTCTAATTATTTCAGTTAAAGATCGTTTCAACAATCAAAACTCAATGTTGGTATTCAACCTCTAATCAAAGAGTAATCAGTTGGCTGAGAGCTTTTATCTATAGTAGAACATATTATAATTTAACATATAATTTTTAAGGCTATGATTTAGTGGATCGTTAGATATTTTCACTTTTAATTGTCTACTAGCCATTTAACGCGAAACTTCTTCTTAATTAAGAGAGTTTTTTACTTTTATTTTTCTCCAGCTTTTAAGCTTTTAGCTGGGTATAATTTCTTTTATTTAAAAAAAAATAATTATTATTAGTATTTTATTTATTTTTTTATTTTTATTTTTTTTTATTTTCTTTTTACAAATTCAATTTTTGGATGTAACATTTTGCCTCTTTCTCTATTTTTTTTTCTTTTAATTAGCGATGAACATTCCTACTGTACTTTTGAAATTGTTGATTAAATAAAATTCCATATCTATATTATTTTATCGACGTTTAAATATTGATCCCAGTTGTAATCTAATCACAAAACAATATGACGTATATAGATCTACATTGTGCAGCACGAAAGTAGTATATCCCTGTGTCTTTGTTTGACAGTCCTATTAATCTCCACCCACTTCTCCCCTGCCCTCTACATTCTACATTAGCGATTCTCCAAATAAGACAATAACCTCGCCACCACTCAATAGAGTGACATTCAGGAGAATAATAAAGAGGGTACTTCTTGCGACCTCTAATGTGTGTGGTGTGTGTGTTCAGGAGAATTACAAAGAGGGTACTTCTTGCGACCTCTAATGTGTGTGTGGTGTGTGTGAGTGGTGTGTGTGTGTGGTGTGTATGTGTTCAGGAGAATTACAAAGAGGGTACTTCTTGGGACCTCTAATATGTGTGGTGTGTGGTGTGTGTGAGTGTGATGTGTGTGTGGTGTGTGTGTGATGTGTGTGAGTGTGGTATGTGTGGTGTGTGTGGTGTGTGTGGTGTGTATGTGTTCAGGAGAATTACAAAGAGGGTTCTTCTTGGGACCACTAATGTGTGTGTGTGTGGTGTGTGTGTGTGGTGTGTGTGTGTGTTCAGGATAATTGCAAAGAGGGTTCTTCTTGGGACCTCTAATGTGTGTGTGGTGTGTGTGAGTTGTGTGTGTGTGTGTGTGGTGTGTATGTGTTCAGGAGAATTACAAAGAGGGTACTTCTTGGGACCTCTAATGTGTGTGGTGTGTGTGTAGTCAGGAGAATTACAAAGAGGGTTCTTCTTGGGACCTCTAATGTGTGTGGTGTGTGTGTGGTGTGTGTGAGTGGTGTGTGTGTGTGTGTGGTGTTTATGTGTTCAGGAGAATTACAAAGAGGGTTCTTCTTGGGACCTCTAATGTGTGTGGTGTGTGTGTTCAGGAGAATTGCAAAGAGGGTACTTCTTGTGACCTCTAATGTGTGTGTGGTGTGTATGTGGTGTGTGTGTGTGTGGTGTGTGTTTGTGATGTGTGTGTGGGGTGTGTGTGTGTGGTTTGTGTGTGTGTTCAGGAGGCTTACAAAGAGGTTACTTCTTGGGACCTCTAATGTGTGGTGTGTGTTTGTGATGTGTGTGTGGTGTGTGTGTGTGGTTTGTGTGTGTGTTCAGGAGGATTACAAAGAGGTTACTTTTTGGGACCTCTAATGTGTGGTGTGTGTGTGTGTGGTGTGGTGTGTGTGTGGTGTGTGTTTGTGATGTGTGTGTGGTGTGTGGTTTGTGTGTGTGTTCAGGAGGCTTACAAAGAGGTTACTTCTTGGGACCTCTAATGTGTGGTGTGTGTGTGTGTGTGTGTGTGTGTGTGTGCGTGTGTGTGTGGTGTGTGTGTGTTCAGGAGAATTACAAAGAGGGTACTTCTTGGGACTTCTAATGTCTGTGTGGTGTGGTGTGTGTGTGTGGTATATTTTATTTACTAAAAAGGTATATGTGGTTTGTGTGTGTGTTCAGGAGGCTTACAAAGAGGTTACTTCTTGGGACCTCTAATGTGTGGTGTGTGTGTGTGTGTGTGTGTGTGTGTGTGCGTGTGTGTGTGGTGTGTGTGTGTTCAGGAGAATTACAAAGAGGGTACTTCTTGGGACCTCTATTGTCTGTGTGGTGTGTGTGTGTTCTAATAATTTATGTTATGAAACATTCTTTTGTTGCCAGCGGTTGACGATCTATTAGTTCAGAGACTTAAGAAACTAAAGATCTATTTTAATGAGGATTTTAATCAAACTAAAATGCTACCTCACTTTAGTGAGACCTTTACTATAATATGCATCTTCTGTGTGGGACCCATCCACCTAATCAAATATTGATAAACTAGATAGAACATTCAAAATAGAGCAGCAAGATTCATTACGTGGTAAATAATCAAAATTGTCAAGATTAACACCATTAGTTAAATCATTAAACCTTGAAACACTAGCAGATAGAGGAACAAAGAGTAAAATAGTAACTATGCTTAAAGGAAATTTATTGTAATTTGGAAATACAACACAAAGATAATTTGATACAACCCAGTAATTCTCTGTATAGAAGGAGAGTCTGTAGATAAGACAAGGTAATTTATTAAAACTCAGTAATTCTCTGTAATGGTGGAGACTCTGTAAGGATATTAAGAACCCTCAGATGAACAGAGATGAAAACACTTTTCTTATTAAGTATGCAAGGATAAATACAAATTCCGTTCTTCCTACCTGGAATTCGGGCATGGAATGGGTTGCCTGAAGTAACTAGGAAAACCAATACACAATAAACATTTAAAACTTTAATTAAAATGGGAGTCTAGAAATAAAGTATGGATAAGTGTAGGACGTAATACTCTTCTGTATAGAAGTGTCATCTGTAATAGATAAGACAACTGATACTTGTGCCTAAACTTTTAATCATAAAATATTCCTATCATTTTTATATGTTGATTGATAAATAACTTTTTACAAATCTAAGTAACGTCAATAACTATTCATATTTTAAGTTTCCAGTAAGATCTTACAACACAAACGTATATATTTCTTTATCTAGAAATACTTGAACTCCTAGCTCAGGGTTAAAGAGCTGTTTAAATGTTAATGAAGATCTCCTGGTATTTAAACCACGCAGATTATTTGGAAATCCCGTCCGTCTCCACCCCCTCTCCCTCCTTTTCCCACTACGGTACTCACTTTGGGTCGGTACTTGTTGAAGCTAAAGAGGAAAAGTCTATATGTTTGTCGGAATATGTACAACTGCATGGGCCAGTTTTTGTACACACTTCTACAGCTAGTACACACACTGAATGAGTCCAGAGCCATAAAACTGTGGACACCGAAATCACTCGATTCATTTCACTAAGAGATGGCGTCCGTGGCCAAAGAAACCGATTGCGGACTGTCCTCTCAATGTATACAGATGTACAGCCCAGTGAATTATACCCGTGTTTTGATATGTAAATCACCATCCTGACACCACGCATATCTTTATCTACTCCGATATCTATATCATTGTGACGATAAGAGATTGGCACAAAACAGTTAGCCATAACTTCTTGGCTCAGGATTTCGACGCATTTTTAAAATGGAATTGTAATTTTCAGCATAGGTGGTTCGAGAGTATACCCTGAGCATTAATGACCAATTACCTTTAGTTATCTGTTAACTTATCAACCATTATCAAGTCAAGTATTCACTAGTTAAGTATTTATTAGTCATCTTTTCACTGGCCCACTATTCACTAAACCACTATTCATTAATCCAGTATTCACTAATCAACTATTCCCTAGTCAACTACCCTTTATTTAAGTATTCACTAGTTAATTATACACAGTCAACTATTCGTTAGTTAACTATATTAGGCATTTAGATCTTGTTTTTTACTATCATATTTTGTTTACAAATAAATAATCATCATTATTATCGTGTCGCCTTTGATACTCAAAAATTCCACTGATTACTGTCCCTGGGCTGATTAGGGCCGATCAGCTCCAATCAACGCCAACCTACTATACAATAAGTCAGCCTTATGTTGTTAGAGATCAATGTGTGTTGAGATTCCAACTGATAAACCCGCCAGCATGATGTCATGTGGCTCATGTGTTTTGTTATTGTTGAGCCTTCTCGTTCATGAGGGGCATCCACCGATCATCGTCGGCGTCTTCGATAGGCCACTTACAAGATACCTCCAGGCATCCTTATCCTGGGCCAGCCTCTCTAGGATCTTCCAGTCATTGCCGATTCTCTTGATGTCTATCTCCAATTCTCGGCGTCAAGTGTTTCTTGGACGATCTCTTTTCCACTTTCCCTGGGGATTCCATTTCAGGGCTTTCTTAGTGTATGACCGATCCACCTCCACCACTTCTGTAGAATCTCTTACTAAACTAAACACATATTCTTATGACCTGAGATCTAATTTCTTTAGGCCTTGGCTAATACTTGGGCAACCTGCTCCATCTGCTGAGCAGTGCCAAACAACATTGTCTTCACGTGGGACTCTTTTACCTCCCGTACCTCGCCGGCTATTTCTAGCGCGGGACATGACGTCACCAGGTGTGTGACTGTCTCAGAGGCTTGGCTGCAATGATGGCAGTTCGAGTCCCTGTTGTGGTCTAGACGGTTAAAGTAAGAGTTGGTTGGGCGATGCTCGGTGCACATAGGGGTCAATAAACTCTGGTCCCTTCGGTTTAGACCCCACCACTGGTCTGATCTGCTCGGCCTGGGCATGTTAGCGAACATCCCCCTAGCCGTCGTATCATCTTCCCACTCCTGGTACTACTTTTACCTGAAGTGGTCCATTAGCCAGGTCTTTGCCCTGAGATAGGTAACTGGGACATCTGGATGGGGTTGGGCTGCTCCAGCTTTTGCCAGGGAGTCTGCTTTTTCGTTGCCTTCGACATTCTCGTGGCTTGGGATCCACTGCGCTGTTACCTTACCACCAAGTCTTTCGAGCTTATTACCCACGTCTTCCAAGATGACATCGACTAAGTAGGTGCTACATGGGTGAATCTCTTACTCAATTGGCTTCTGATTTGCCCGCTGCCACAATTACCTGTTGCTGATTTTGTCCGGCCAGTGATTTCTGAGGATCCTCATTAGGCATTTCTTTTTTTTTTTTTTTTTAGAAAGGACTGGACTTTGGTCAGGTTTACGACCGTAGTTCTCCACGAACTTATGTGTAAACACACATAGTTTCATCTCGTAGCTTCACACCAAAAGTGGAGTTTGCCAAAGTCAAGTCAAGTCTTGCCTGCTTCCTTCCTTCAAATTCTATTATCAGTCTCTGAGTATGTGCCACGCAATGACTGGACTAGATATGATCTAAAGACGGTTTAACAAACATTATATTTAATTCTATAATTATTTTTGGTAAATATATATATGACATAAGAACAAAAGTAATGAATCAGAAAAATGAAGGAATTAAAAATAAAGCCAAATAATAAACAAATAGAATCAATACCAACTAAAGATAAATTATGACAATATACTCAATGTTAAATCATCTTTAAATATCTACTACTATACTATACTGAGATATCAAAGCAAATTGAGAGGAAAATTAATTCCCAACCCCCGGAAATCATGTGGCAATATTGTGATGTAAGGATATACTGATATACTGATATTTCTACATTTAAAATTGGCGTGGGTCTCAGAGAAGGCCTATATCCGATTTTACGTTCCCAAATGGGTTATATAGCAATTAACCCTTGTGCTCTCTTCCTTTGTTAATTAGGTTTAGTTTTAGAATTTTTAATTGTTATTTTAGGGTTTGGGTTAGGTTTAGTTATAATTGTGAATTTAGGGTTAGGGTTAGGTTTAGTTTTAGAATTTTAGTAGTTGAATTTTCCAATTTCTTTGTAACGCGACATAGCAACAAAGATGGCGCCCATGTATTGTGGGAACGTCAAATCTGATTTTACCATATACATAATATAATAGCCCAAGTCACTCACTCACTCATTGAATCCGTAACGCTATTACGTCATTGTTTGAGCTTATATTTTAATACAAGGTGTGCATCAGGAGGTGTGCAAAATAATTATAAATTAAAGATTACTTTTGAAATATTACAACAGTCCCTGGAAGTTAAAAAAGGGTGTGGTGTTTCTCGCCGTAAAATAATATAATATGACATTATTGTTTTAGCTTATATTTTAATTTTGGAAAAGGGAATAACGTAAAAGATGATTTGAGGATTTATGATTTAAAAAATACTTTGTGTACATTTCAGGATGTTTAATATTTCGTATTTATCAAACAAGGATAAATTGCTTTAACTTTTGAAAAAAAAAGTGGGCGCCTTAGGCGCCCTACCAACCCTAATAATTATATATTCATTTATAAATTATTTGTGTAACGCTTGAGTGTTTTGTAAACGCAGAAAGAATAATAGGATTGAAATAATGCCACAATTGTTTACAATCTTGTTGACACAACTTGATTGTTGTACAGAGCTCATGTTGACACAACGTGATTGTTGTACTTAGCTCATGTTGACTCAACTTGACTGTTGTACTGAGCTCATGTTGACACAACTTGATTGTTGTCCAGAGCTCATGTTGACACAACTTGATTGTTGTACAGAGCTCGTGTTGACACAACTTGATTGTTGTCCAGAGCTCATGTTGACACAACTTGATTGTTGTACAGAGCTCATGTTGACACAACTTGATTGTTGTACAGAGCTCGTGTTGACACAACTTGATTGTTGTACAGAGCTTTGACACAACTTGATTGTTGTACAGAGCTCGTGTTGACACAACTTGATTGTTGTACAGAGCTCGTGTTGACACAACTTGATTGTTGTCCAGAGCTCACGTATACACAACTTGATTGTTGTACAGCAGTAGATTGTTAGTCAACTGCCCGTGTTATCTAGTTGCACCATAGCAAGCATGACGCCCACTTTCCAATGGGCTGCTGACATAAATAGACCATTTTATCAAAGAGATTAAGTACTTTAAATACTGTGCTTGGATCAGAGTCAGAGCTTTTTTAACAGTTTTTTCAAGTACTCAAGTTTTACAACTCAGAATAATAAACACGAAACTGTGATCACATCTTTTAAAATTTTACCTTAAAATTTGATGACACGCAAATGAAACGTTTATTTTCGTGATAAAAGTAGATTATATGCACTAGTATGTTATTATATGTAGTATTTAAGACATGAATATTTTACATAGAATGAATGGATAATTATGTTTGATACTGTTTTTATATAAAGTGCTGTGAGCTCAGTTGCCTGCTGTGGTTCTGCGCTGTATAAATTATCAAATTGTGATTATTTTTATAATTTTTAAAGAGGAAATCTGTGTGTTTTTAAAACATCTAGTGTACGGACTGATGAATGGTATCCTTTAGTGAAGTCAAATGTTCCCATATATTAATAACTAATTTTTAGTTAAAACAATAAGACACATAAAAAATTATATAAAAAATAAAAACAACAACAACAACAAACAAACAAACACGAATAGGTTCTTCTCTGGGTAAAATCAGATTAGACGTTCCCACCCTACATGGCCACCATCTTTGTTGCTAAGCCAGGTTACAAAGAAATAAGAAATTTCACCTATTGAAATTCTGAAACTAAACCTAACCATGCAGTTTATTTTGACCTCCCAATAGTTTTAGTCTTAAGTACCGCTCCCATCCATATCTGTAGTCCTCACCAGTGGCATCACTAGGAGGATGCGGTGGGGGGCGGGCCGTCCCGGGGAACACCATTAGGGGATTGACAAAATTCAGTATGTTCACATTATTCGGAACTGTTGGAACTGGAAACTTCGGAGGAGTTCTATGGTTGAAGTCGTGAGGGGGTAATACCATGAGCTCCCGCGTCGGATGACACCAACACAAGAGACGCCACTGGCCCCCACTATAGTTTTTGTCTCTTGTCTCACCCCCCTCACAATAATTTTGTTCATTTGACCGACCCGTCCCCACCTCCCCGATTCCAATTGTTTTGACCAGTCATGTAACTGTAATTGTAACCCGTGTCACTACAATCTTGAGGACTTTAACTGGTGAAAGTGGAGAGTAATGAGTAATGTGTCTTATTTGAAATATCATTTATTTGTGAAATTTGATGACGTTTTACATGGATTGATGCGTGTCAAGATATTAGAGTGCAACCTTACACTAAATACATACTTAAATTTTTTTTAAAAGTGATTTGAAAATGCTCTTTTTCAAATGGAAAATACATCTTTTATAGGAGGCGGGGGCCAAAGCTTTGTGACGTCACATTGAAGAGGGGTTCTAAGTTTTTGTGACGACGCGTAACGATAGTTGGAGGGGGAGTGGAAAATCGGCCAAAACCGCGTGACATCATTTATGGACGCCCTTTTTTTTATTTAAAAAAAAATAAAATTCTGCATTCATTCAAGTGCAGAATATTCTTGCGTCCTACGTTTTTATATAATATAATAGAACCCACAGACCATGCCGGCCTGTTGGAAAGTAACGCAGCGTTCACAGGCCGCAGCTATGAGGGCGTTGGGTGGAGCAATGCCCGCCCTCCTTCTCTAACCAGTATCAGGTATTGGCGGACTCAGGGATACCCTTGGCCCCGGGAAAGAATCCCTTGACTCTAGGTACGCCAGCCACTCGACCACCGTGACACAATCTTCAATTTTAAATCGTATCTTCCTATCTGATATTATACAAAAGATTATAAATTATTGCGTCCTTCGTTTATCCATGGTTTGTGTCTAGTCCTGCATTCTTATTAGAGTTTTAATTTAAATGTTGATAAAGTGTTGGTTTTCCTGGTTTCTTCAGGCACCCCCCCTCCCCCAGTCCAAATTTCAAACGGGAAGAAAAAGAATTTTTATGGAATTGTTCTTGCATATTCGGAATAAGCAAAGAGTCACCTCCCCCATTCTTATCTGCTACAGACGCTCCTTTTACACAGAAGATTATTGCCTCCTACGCGTATCTGTGGTTTGTATCTAGTCCTGCATTCATATTATAGTTTTTTTTACCCTCTAGTGTTTCAAGGTTTAATGATTTAACAAATGGTATTATTCTTGTCAGTTTTGAATACTCTCCCGTAATGAATTTAGCAGCTCTTTTTTAATTTGTCCTAGTTTATCAATGTTTTATTTGATGGATGAGTCCCAGTCCCATGCAGAAGATACATCATAATATTCTAGTACAGGTCTCACCAAAGTGAGGTAGCATTTTAGTTTTATACTCTAATTAAATCTGTAAAATTTTATAAAGCTTAGGGTTTTGTTTGATTTTTTAAAAATAACTTCATTGACATGGGGATTCCATGATATTTTTTTTTCCATTTTGTATTGCTCTTAAGTATTTTGCATCTTTAGTTTGGATTAGTTCTCTCACCTCACTACTCCCTCCACCACAATGGGGAGGGGATAATAATTTTCTCCAAAAAAAAAGGGGGGGGGGTTTCTTTGTTGTTGTTTGTTAATCGGAAGACTATGTATTAAATGTCTTTCAGTTAATGGTTTTGGTTTATGTATATGTTTATTAAAGGCGAGCAAACATGCATATATGTCTATATATTAATATAATTTACTCTAAGAAACGTTATTTTCTTGAGAATAGGTAATTTTTATGTAATATCCTTTAACACAAATTATTTTCATTAGAAAACATTTCAGTATTGTTGATTTCGTATGAAACGATTTTCACAGATATATCGCTTGATGGGTACGTTTAGCAGCCAAAGTAAAGTAGATTTTGAACGACGCCGATCCTGTTATTGAAGATATAATTTGATATATTCAAGTATTTTCTCTATAATTCATAATTTCTCATTTCTGCAGAAGTGAATGTAAGTAAGTAAATCATTTATTTAATTTTGTTAAAAGAGGGAAAGTTAGTGAGAATTTACTCAAATTATTTTTGAGTAAAAATGCCACGTTATATCATTTTTCGGCTTAAATAATTCTTTAATAATAATTGAATTTAATTTTGAAAGTTACAAAGTTAAGCCAAATTACACTAAAATTTTGGACATTATCAAAATTTAGACTAGATTTAAAAAAAATAAATAAAAAATAAATAAATAAATGTTCTTAAAGTATGACAGAAAAGATTTAAACTTTAAAATAGGTCATTCAATTAATTAATAAACTATATTTTTTAGTTCATGGCTAGCCTGAAATATGTTTGGGAACATCTTCCTTCTTAAAATTGTTGTCACGTGTTATTAAAGGGCGCACGAAGAGAAAGCGACAACAAAATGACGCAAACATAAGAGCGCTCTATCTCGTTGGTAGTCCATCTTGAAACATTAGCATCTATTAGAAAAATCGCCTCCAATCTTCATCTGCGCTCTTTTGTTGTGTGCTATTTTACGTGTCACTGTCACGAAATAAATTAGTAAGTCACACTAAGCAGTGGTGTTACTAGGGGGGGGGGTGCTCACCGCAGGTGACACCAAAATGTAAAATTCTGTATGTTTCCGTTACTTGGTACTGAGAGACTTGGAGGAGTTAAAGTCTATGAGTTCTAGTCGGACGCCCAGAGTGGAAACCACAAATGAACATTTTGTCACTTTCTATTAATAATGTATTAATTACTATCATGTGACACATTTCTTCAACTTGGTGAAATGCTATTTTCCTGTTTTATAAATATGTAGTGCTTTTAGTGACACTCATCTACAATTATTATTACTTTTTAAAAATAGTAAATTACGCCTGTAATAGTTCTTTATTTGTCATGACTCATTTAACTCTTACCTGATGAAATACTTGATTGACTTGATTTTTATTTCATTGCGTCTCTTCTACTAAAATGTTTCTACTGAACTCTTGTAGGTCTTTGAATGTCATTCTTCTTATTTCAATATTAGTTTTTATGAAATATTTTTTTTTTAAAAATTTATTCTTAAAAAGCAATGATTATTTAATAGCACATTCCACGATCTGGATCTTAGCCACATAATGAGTTAGCTAAAAACAACGTTGATGCTATGTAGAGATCGGTGAAGGAACATAGCGCTGCTTGAAAAGAACATCTACCCATTTAAATATTAGACTACCATAACTTTTTAAGCGCCAAAGGAATTTTGTTTACGGTATTGATTTTTAAAAGAAAGTTTAAGCTTATAAATAGAAGAGTACAACCCTTCCCACCCCACCCCCTGGACAAACTGCTGGACTGGTCATACGGCTTATGTTGAGGATGCTGGACAGCGTCAAAAGCACTTTGGCTATATCGCATTTTGACTTGAATTTGACCCCATTATACATAGACTAACAGCAACAACATAAGAAGACTGTAATTTTTACATTTTGTGTCTGAAATCACCCAATCACTTCATAAAAAAGCTCAACATCACTGTTTAGGTTCTATAAGCTTGCGACGTTACTCAAGGGGAAAGAAAGGTATTGTTACACATTCTGATTTTGAAACCCTCTCCTTATGAAGGGTTTGGTGTTCGTAAATCTTAAGGGCAGTTGAGTGCCTAGACTTTTAATTAATTAAAAAAAAATAATTAATGGACATCAATGCTTGTCCATGTCAAAATTAGTTTCTGAATGGAGCCAAATGCTCCTTTAGCCAACAATACTAACAACTACTTATGTTAGTTTCCACCATATAAATAAAACAAACTTTTTGGTACAACTTTATTATTAAATAATTATTAACATAGCTCTCGGTGAATTGATCAGTAGCATACTTACTAATAATGAGTGACAATGTCATGTAAAATCAGAAGCTTCGTTAATTGAAAATTATTTTTAGCTTTACTATCAGGCCCATTCATTCCTCGAATGAAGGTTAAGTGAACAGAATATGCAATAATTGTAATTAAATTTTAAGAGAAATTATTGTTTGTAAAAAAAAATTTATTAAAATTCGAACACATCATCGACTACCGATGCGAAGAATAATGTAAATCCCCTCCCCTGAAAAACACGTGTCCATCACGAAGAAAAATAGAAAACAAAACGACTGTTTTCAGCAAATCCTATTATTGATAGGGGGGCAAAGTTCTTCGGTATTTTACATTTTTTATTCTCTTGTAATCTGATTAATTTATTTCAAATAAAATTTTAAATAAAAAATTTTTAGATACCAATTTACAAAGGTAATAAAAATTTATTAATTTTTTATCGTGAAATATGAATGAAATGGATTTGCCACCCCTTTTAAAAAAGTCAAAGTTTGTATTAATGCGCTCCATTATCGTTTACTTCCGTTAATATAGCTGTTGGAAATAGTACTCTAACCGTGTTCGCTGTGGAGACATCAAATTTGCCTATAAGTGAAAAGGTCGTCGCTTTTTACTCACCCATTGCCTTGTGATGATGGAGAAAGTGTTTCTGGGCAATCTAGCAGGAGACGTCAATGAAGGCACGCTACGCAAGTTGCTTGAGCAGCAAGGAATCATTTTTAACAATATTTCAATGAAAAGAAACTTTGCTTTTGTAACGGTTAAAGACAAACTCTCAGTTGAAGAAGTGGTCAAAAAACTCAACGGTAACTGACTAAAATTAGTCAGTCTATCATGGTTTAGCGTTGATATTTTGTTAAGAATTGAATTTTCATGCAAAAACATATAGCCTAAATATAAGCTATTTAAAAATTTATGTAGATTTACCCTATTGTTTAGGCACACTGACGTGCTTAGACTTAAATTTTTTTAAGGAAAGGCATAATGTTATATTTTCAGATTCAATATAAATTTAATTATTATTATTTTAATATGTTAAATATAAATGAAATAAATGTTTCTAAATTGTCTTAGATTTTAAATAATTTGCCTAGTAGGCCTAGGTAGGCCTAAGTTCATTTTTTTAATGACTAAATTTATCAGGCAACCCCCTTAAATTTAGGTAGCCTACTTAATTTCAATGATCAATCAAATCAACGGTAAGAGCAAGGAAATTTAATCAGTTATCTCTAAATCTAAATTAATATTAATAAACTTGTCTAGTAATTACGGCTTAAATAAAATTTTAATTTTCAGCCTACAAAAATCTTAATAGTAAAACATAATAATTTTATTGTTTAATATTATATATTATAATAATATACAGGTCTGCTATAGGCTATAGACTATAGAGAAAAATAAATATGACACAATTTTGAATTTTCGACCATCCTTTAATTTTGAATAGGCTAGTGGTAATGTCAATGTATACATTTTAATAAATATAATCTAGACTAGACAGATTTTCTTCTGTCTTCCTTTGCCCCACCATGATTAATTTTTAGCAAAAAAGTCAGTCAATGTCATGAATATGAGGATCCCCCACCCCAACTTTCCAAACACCTCTGCCTCTTAGACAGATTAAATGTCGGCTAATGATTCAATTCATTATTCTTGCGTTATACAATTGAAGGATATTTTTATGTGGTCATAATGTATATATTTTTTTTAGTTATTATAAGAATATTATGTGTGTTTTACATAAGTCTCTTTCCATACCCAAATGTTACATTCTTTATAGGATATCTACTATTAGAACATACCAGCTGAATTTTAAAACATCAGATTTCTGACACAAATGTTTAGTAGCGGATTTCCGGATAAGCTGGATTTTTCTGTAAATTGACATTTGCAGCTGATTTCCGACTGATTACGAAATATTTGGCTGAAGCCTGGCCAATAATGAAGTATTAAACTTCAGCTTTAAAGCACTTTCACAATACTTCAGGTCAAGTTTTATGGTCCTAATACAGTGCATGAAAGCATTCCACTCATTCAGTTTCTGTCACTCAATACCTGATAGGCTTTAATATATCAGTTTGAGGCTGAGTTTGTAATTGTCATGAATAAAACAAACACGATGTAGTTTATCAGCTGTTAGGCTAATGCAGATTCTTGGCAGACAAAAATTCGTTGTGTGTCGTCGGCTGATGGTTCTGTCTACTTTGGACCTTCTCATGGTATTAAATCTAATGGACTGCTATTACTTTCCAAAAACTCCTTTTTAAAAATGGAATAAAAACAGTCTGCATTTGTTACCATTCATAAAATAATAATTTATAACCTCAATTCATTAATTTTATATGAATGGTTAAAGTGGGAATGCAGCCAATTCTTCACCAGAGGTCAACAGGAAATTGTGTTCCTTTGGGCAGGCTGCATATTTTCTTGATCTTGGCCAAAATTAACTCTTACTGTGTTAAGCTAGTTAAAGCATTGTAATGCCCTCCTGACCGCTATTACCAAAGCATCCCTAGATAGCACTCTTGTTAGAAATGAGATCACGGAAAGTAAAAGCTCTTCAATGCTTAAAAAATGATGTAATCGACTTCCGGCAGTGGCAGCCGTTGCCCGCGCTAGTGTTATCGCCTGATTCGCAAAGTTTTTTGGTAGGTTTTACTTTTTTTTTGTTTTTTTGAAGATGCGATTTTCTTATACTTTATTATAAAAATAATAGTACTAAACTACCATGAAAATATGTTATTTAAGTCAAGAAAGTCTTTTGGATGCGTAAAATAACCATACTTAGCCTAAAAAATAAAGTCAGTTTAACAATAATAAATAAATGGATTTTACGCAATGTTTTAAATTTCATATCCAGTTGATCGCAATTCTGAAAATTCTTACGGGACTGAGGCAGAAGTTTTGATGTTTAATGCCCCAGAAGGTTTTCATTAAACTTCCGCCTCAATCCTGTATGGATTTCCCGTATTGCTATCTACTGGTTATGAAATTTAAGACATAGCGTAAAATATATTTTATTATTATTGTCATACTGACTTCATCTTTTAGAATGAGAATGGTTATTTTACATATCCAAAAGACTGTATAGAGTTTAATACTATTTTTACCTGTAGTTTAGTACTATTATTTTTATAACTAGATTGTGCCGGGGCGCCTGCGAGGCCCCCTTTTTTTGGGCGCCTACGGCGCCAACCTTTTTTTTAAAGACCAACTAACTTGTCCTTTTTTGATAAATACGAATTATTAAACTTTATGAAATGTACGCAAAGTATTTAATAATAATAATAGGGGTTGTATTTTGCGCACCGATGCACACCAAACAATGACGTCATCATATTAAATATTTTTACAGCGCTCACCAAAACACGATTTTTTAACTAAACTAACTGCTGTAGACTGTCGTACATCGCTCCTCAGCGTTACAGATCCAGTGAGTGACTTGGACTATTATATTTTTATAATAAAGTATAGCAAAATCACGTCTTCAAAAAAAAAAAAGCTGTAAAAATACCAAAAAAACTTCATGAATCGAGCGATAACACTAGCAAGTGAAACGTCCACCATTGCTGTAAGGCAAGTACATCTTCTTTCACACACTGTAGAATTTTTACTCTCTGTGATTTTGTTTAAAAAAAGAGTACTTTCGAGGCGCGCATTACCGCACTTTAACATTAGGGACAAGGCGTGCGTTACCATGATTTAAACGTTAATCTAGTTTTTGTAAATTATTTCTGATTTTATTGTTTTATCAGTCAAGCTTGATACAATGTGTTATATAATTAGCAGTTACTAGAAGCGTCTTCCTAGGAAATTGATATCTCATTCTAATATTTTAACTCTTTTTTTCCTCTTATTTTGTTGTTACAGGTTTCACATTAGAAGGATCTGTAATGCAAGCAGAACCATCAAATGGGAGGAAAAGGTGCATTTTGTTTAAAATTTGGATACTTTTTGTTGATTTAATTAAAAATGTTTTTAATGATTAATGTGAATGTTGTTATTCTTTTATTATGACATTGATTATATTCCTTGTTTTCCAATGTATATTATACATTGATTGTAGGCACTGTACAATTCCTCTTCTCATTTGCTATTCATGATAAATTTCAGTCGTAAAACAAACAAAATTCAGATACGAAATTTACCACCTCACTGCTCTAAAGAACAGATTGAAGAGCTTGTTAATGTAACTTCAAGGAGCCAAAAAAAGTTTGAACAAGGTATGTTAAATTAACTAGTACTTTTTGAGAAATCAATTCTCAGGTTAAGATCAATATTTCCTTTAAGCTGCAGGGTTTCATGTCTGTGCAGATATCTTCCAGACGCTGCACAGCAGTTTAAAATTACTTGTAGCAAATTATGTCAAATACTGCATAAAAAATTGATGCCATTCAACTTTGTACACCAGTTTTTTTTACTTTGTACACAGCCACTGAAACTTAAAGGGAACATTGATGAAGATACATAATTTATATTTTTAATTCTCTATTATGGAAACCTGTGTTGTACCTAATGAAACATGGTAGAAAAATTGAAATAAAAAGAGATTTTTTAGATGTATTCAAATCCTCATCTAAATTTAAGAAAATGAAATTACAGCAAAGCAATACTAAAAATCTGTTTTACTGTTCAAGTGAATTGCCATTAAATAAATGTGTATTTTTAAATTTTATTTTTAGTTGGCTCAGAGGGCGTAATGTATGTTACATTTAATACACCAGAAGAAGCTGAAGAGTAAGTTACGAATTTAAATATTGATTTGAAATTTAAGATTTTTCATAAATTTTGTAGATTATATTAAAATATTTATTGTAAAGGAGATTACATTAATTAAAGTTGTAGTCATTATAGACACACACATATACATATGTACAGTGGAACCCACTTACCTCGAGCTCGCATAGGTCGACCACCCCATTAAGTCGACGGTTTTTTTTGGAACCGCCAAATTCTCTCTTTGTCTTAGTATTTTCTCGTCGTTTAATTCGATTTTTTTAAGTCGCCGAAACCTCATAACACGAGCACAAAAAAGGTCAAATTTGCCACTTAACATCGGTTAAGTCGATCCACATGACCAATCGCAAGCTTTTGAAAATGTTTCACCAGTGTCTGCTGGTGACGTCACAGCCCACTTGCTTTTTGCTCTGTGTTGTTTTTGGTACCATGGCTATGCGATCAGCTTGCTATGTGTGCTGGTGACGTTTTCGACACAGCCCACTTGCGCTGAGACATGTGTTGCTAACTTAAATCGCCAGTTTCAGAGATGTGTTGGAGAAAATTAAAAGTTTTTATCGATAATCGACGTTGGTTTTTATTTTAAATTTGTAAATTTCTGCTGTCAGTTGGTGCACATATACCTTCTGTTGTTAGCAAACATGTATGTACAATTTTATAGCATGCCGATAGCTTCATCAAACAAATAACGGCAATGCTGTTGTGTTAAAAAAAACTTCAAAAACACGTGCATGAACATTATCATTTATTAACGCTAGTGATGGGACGATACCAAAATCATAGGCTGCTTACTGCAAGCAAGGCTCCCCAGATTTTAAAATATATAATATAACAGACTACAGACAGTTTACTCTCAATCTCCCAAACCATTGTTGTTGGTTAGTCCTATTAGCATCAAGTTACCGAAGGAATTGTAAGCTGAGGGGATCGTATGGAATAATAAAATGTACCGTGTGCAGTGTCCAAACTTGTTGTCATTGGCAACCATTCATCCTTCAACCTCATTTTGACTATTACATGTACTGTACTACTGCTTTGTTCTCATTTTTTCATTCATAAGAAGTGGCCGTGTGCAAAAGCCATTTAACTATTGGTTAGAATTANTCTTTGTCATGAGTCATATATAGGTCACGATAGACCATTCCGAGTCCAGAAGAGAATGGTTCGGGGACAATGAGGGGATGTGTAGGCTACTTATTTGTGTAGCTTGTAAGGAAAATCAAGCAAGTCGCTTCGAAGGCACAGTATCGCTCAATCTGGGAATCACCGCAAAACGGCGTTATATTTAAACTTAAACGGTCTTTAAAAACGAACGGTCTTAACAACCTTAAGACAGCGTGAAGAAATAGGGTCCCGACATTCCGATACGATTCTGATTAATCGTCCCATCACTAATTAACGCACATCACGTACATATAGAAATTTCAAGCGCATGTTAATATTTTGCCGCCATATTGGTTTTCGCTTTAACTCGATCATCGGTTATGTCGATGCCATTTTTCATTCCCCGACGCCGTCGACTTAAGCGGTTTCGACTGTATTCAAGACATGGGTAAGCTAGAACAATGCACACTTCGTCAAACCTATAAGCAAAAAACTTTCCTCAACAAACACACATATTCACTCTTACCCAAATCTAGGTCTACAATTAATAAGATCATCTTGTGAGAATTCTCATTAGTGTTAGATTGCCTTAAAGGTCGCTCACACAGCACAATGTTTAGATCATGCATTAAAATGTGGGTGAGACTGCAATCAGGCTTATAGATTAGTAGATGGATGACATGTAAACAGTTTATGTTGAGCCTGATAGGACGTTAACAAAACAGCAAAGAGCCTTCAACTAACCAATAGCTCACAATATAAAGAAATAAAAAAATAACCGCTCTTTTGGATTGCTCTATTTGGATTTCAACAACTCTAATCCTAACTTCCCTATTTGAGAAATAGCAATTAACTTATAACTCCTAAATTGTGGTAATGCGCGCCTGACCTTAAATCCTGAAGCGCTGTGAAGTGCGCCTCCATAGTGCTCTCTTTAGTATTGAAATCATGCAAAGTAAAAACTCTTTATAGTGTGAGAGAAGATTTTGTTAAATTCCTGAAAAGTTGATGTTTACTGTTTACTTTCTGCTAGTGCGAAACCAGTCCAAAAATAGTACTAAACTACAGATAAAAATAGAGATAAACTGAAAATAGTCTTTTGTATGTTTAAAATAACCATTCTATTAGCCTATCCTAACAGATGAAATCAGTATAACAATAAATACATTTTCAGCAATTTTTTAGAAAACCTTAAGTATTAGTTCTAAAAATTTATTATTAACCATGGAAGAAATACTTTGCTTTGATAGATAAGTAAAGGAGTTTGGTCTTTTTAAAATAAATTGATAATTGATCTTATGCAAGGATATTTTTAATTGCAAAAAATTATATTTATCTCTACAGATGTGTAGAGCAGTTGAATGATTACCGCTTCGAAGATGGAACTCAGTTAAAAGTAAAGTATTTTTACCTAGTTTTATACGTTTTTTTTTTTTGGTGTTATTTTAGTTTTTGTTTTAGCTTGTATAAAATAACAATCCAATGAGCTTAAATTACCTCATCTACTTAACAAGTGTTAAAATAACTAATAATTTAGGTTTTATTATTTTTTTGGTTGCTTTTATCAAATTATTTTTGTTAATAATTTAAAAATTTTTGAAATGGGCAGTTACCTTTTTCGATATTTTCTATAAATTCAAAATCTTTTAATTTAGGTCGATTATTTTCGAAACCAGAAAAGATCCAACAGAAGCAATTCCAATAGTAATTCTGGACTGGCACGACAAGATCTTCCATTAAGGTTAATACTTGTTTTCCAATTGTTATGCTTATTTTAAAGCTAAAGCTTAGATTGTGTTGGATTACTATTATGTACACTTCGATAGTGTGTTACCCCAGCTTATGACTGACTTGTCACGCTTTACAAACAATTCAAAACAATTTGCCAAATCTACATTGCGCTTCATATCTTCCAAAACAAACACTATTATCATTAATGTCGATCGAAACATGTTTGTTTACCCTGTCAAAGAAAGGTAACTGCATGTTTAGTAATATCAACGCAATTACCCTCATTGCCTATCCGCTGAGATCGGGTCGCTGTACATCTGTTATCCAGGCTTCCTTTGGTGACTCACATTTTCATCAGATTGATTCTTGAATAAACTACTGACTGACTGAAATGAGTAAATATTTATTGTATTGATGTGTTGTGGCATTGAGTACAACCTCATCTTGTCCGAGTGATGATCATGACAACAGAGATAGATGGACAATTGGACAAAGGCATGGAAACTTGCAACCAAAAACAGCCGAACAGGAACATTTTAAAGCATTGAGTGATGAAAAATGTATCTTGTCAAAACTAAGAATATATTTTAGAAGTCTATTTGTAGAACATTCAAACTAAGCCCAATTCCTTTATACATATACAGTACATCATAAACTGTGTTTTATTCTTCTCAGGATTGTTGTTGCCAGTGATTATGTAGGTGCCATAATTGGAAAGCAGGGTCAAACTATAAGGAAAATAACATCTGAAAGTCGAGCAAGGTAATATCTTTCAAGAGTATTATTCAATGCTTACTATTTTGTGGGGCATGAGTAACTTGTTTTTGTTTTCTTTGAAAGATACCAACAGCAGAATAATAACAATAGTATACTGACTCTTAAATTATTCCTTCAGATATTGTCGCAATGAAACCATTATAAAAATGTCTACCAAATATTTCGTAGTCACTAAAGTGTTTTTATATTAACAAGTAAGATTATTTTTGCTAACCATTTTGAATTTTTATCAAAATACAAGACCCTCAGTGGATTTATCAAAATAACTCAATGTAAAGCTTTATTAATGGAAAAACATATGTGTAGAAAAACATTTTTACAAATGCATTCATCTGTACAAATAAAGTATTTATATTGAATTTAAATCACATATTTCCATGAAAAATACTACTTTTTAAAGGCAAAAGGTTTGGCAAAAGTGCTTAACAAAATCACAGTGACATGTCAATAACCAGGAATTATATAGAGTGTGGTCATTATTAACTCCTGACGTGCCAAAGCGCAGTAATCCGCAGTTTACCGGTTTTTTTTACCAAAGAGCGTTATTGCGCGACTCGATAGAACTCTCTTTAGAAACGAAATTTCAGAAAATAAAAACTCTTCAGTGCGTGACAAATGATGTTTTTGACTTCCGGCAATAGCCGCTGTTTCCCTTGCTAGTGTTATCGCTCGATTCGCGAAGTTTTTGTACGTTTTTACGTTTTTTTTTCTTGAAGATGCGATTTCGCTATACTTTATTACTAAAATAATAGTACTAAACTACAGGTAAAATTAGTTTTAAGCTCAAAATGGTCTTTCAGATACATAAAATAACTATTCTTATTCTAAAAGATGATGTCAGTATGACAATAATAATATAAATGGATTTTACGCAATTTTTTTAATTTATAACCGGTTGATCGCAATTTGAGAAATTCTTACGGTACTGAGGCGGAAGTTTTCCAAAAACCTTATGGCACATTTAAGAGTTAAAAATGTAAATGTTATTTTAATCGAATTTTAATATCATTTTTTATGTGTCTTGGTGTAAAGGAATGAGAGTAATGTTTTTGGTTTATTTTTTTCTTCACAACTTCAGGATGTCCTTGCTTTTTAAAAATCTTATTTAAGTCTGAAATTAGTCTAAACAAAATAAAATCATTAAAAACTATATATAAAAATATGCACTTGTCTTGACTCACTAAAGCTCAAAATAAAACACCTGTTTTTCTATGGCCATCCCAATAAGGGTGTGGATATGAAAAAAGAAGTGTCCAGAAGTATTCTTTCCAACATGAGGAACTAAAATTAATTTTATACATGAGTCACTGTGTAACATAACAGAATACCATGGTAACTAAATACAAAGTTAAGTAATAAGTGGAAATTAAAAGTGGGAAGTGCTTTTGATAGAAATAACCAATGAAATATGAGCAAGGCATACTACTTAGAAATAAATAGTAAATGATTAGAAATAGCAGTAAAGGTTTTTAAAATGAAGCAAATTTTTATAAACCATAAAAAAACCAAACCATATTTTATGGATTGTGTTCTGTGCATAAATCAGAATTATTATTTGTTTTCATTTAATGGTCTGATATCTTCTGACACTTCTCAAATATGAAAAAAAAGTATTTTGTTCAAAATCTGATTGCCATTGTGCACAGATTTATAATGTATAAGTGCAAGGAAAGAAGGACAATTTATGATAAATGAACCTTTAATCTTGATGAGGGTCATTAAGGAACTTGAGAAAGCATTATTCTGTTTATAAAAGGATATAAAACATATAAAATATAGTTGGCCTAAGATTAACTTATTTTAAATGATTTTAATGAATAAAGTTGTTGCTTACAGGGTTGATATCCATAGGAGGGAGAGCCATGTACCAGATACAGTAAGTTGCATTGTTGTTTGCAAACATTTTAGTCTCCATGGACATTCAATGGCATGTAATAAATCAAGGAACTTGTGAATCAATATTAAATTCAGATGAGCAAATTTTATTTTTTATTTTCATTTTACACTAGTTTTAAAATAGCAATTATCTAAAATGTGTTGAGAATTCTAATTTTTATTAACATTTTTCATTTACATGATCACCATTGTATTAATTTCACTCCATTAAAGTTAGAATATAATTTTAAAATTGTTTGTAGTTCTTCACTGGTTTAACAATTTTTTAACTCTTAATGTACCAAAGCGCGGTAATCAGCGGTTTACCGTTTTGTGCCAAAGAGTGGTAATGCGCAACTCCATAGAACTCTCTTTACAAACAAAATTACAGAAAATAAAAACTATTCAGTGCGGGATGAACAATGTTTTCGACTTCCGGCAGTGGCGGCTGTTTACCTCGTTAGTGTTATCGCTCGATTCGCAATGTTTTTTGGAAGTTTTTACGTGTTTTTTTTCGAAGATGCGATTTAGCTATACTTTATTACTAAAATAATTGTACTAAACTACAGGTAAAAATAGTTTTACTGAAAACGGTCTTTCGGATACATAAAATAACCATTCTTATTCTAAAAGATGAAGTCAGTATGACCATAATAATAAAAATGGATTTAAAGTAATTTTTTTAATTTTATAACCGGGTTCATCGCAATTCTGGAAATTCTTACGGTACTGAGGCGGAAGTTTTCCAAAAACCTTATGGCACATTAAGAGTTTAATTTTATTAATTAATTATGGATGCTTTTTGTTTTATTTATTTTAAAACAACACTTTAGTACAATATCCATCAATGATCCCTCTGTGTTTGTTCTGTTTGAAAAATAAAAGAAACTATATGCCTACTTGTCCTACATCAATTTTTTTTTCTTGCAAAATTTTACACATTTTATCAAATGTTGCTGTTCAGTTTCTAGCAAAAAAGAACATTGGTATCTTTATCTATTTTTGTAATTGCTCATTCTCAATTTAAAACCCTTTTCAGCTTGTTACCATTAAAGGATCACCTGAAAGTTGTTCTAAGGCTTGTAAAGAGATAATGACTGTTGTACGACAAGAAGCAGATTCACTTAATAGAGGGTAGGTCAATAATACTAAATATTCATTATGCCTGTTTAAGTTTTCCAGTTTTAAACTTTTTAAAGAAATTTGTATTGTTGTTTTAATTTTATTTCAGAGATGTTGCCTTTAGAATTTTATGTCCTAATAGCATCTGTGGTCGGATAATTGGGAAACAAGGAAATGTTATCAAAGTATTCATGGAGAAAACTAACACCAATATAGTTGTATCTAGGTAAGCCACTATGTCAAATCTACTTTTACTTTTTGTATGTTAAAGTTATCACTTTTAGAGTTTTGGAATAGTAACTGTACCAAAATTGGATACAACTATTTCTGTTTTAAGTTTTACATTTTTTTTTTGTTCAGCTAATAAAATTTAACTAATAAGTGTTTAAGTGTTATATTGCGTCCCTGACCGCTATTACCAAAGCGTCGTAAAACATCCCTAGATAGCACTCTCATTAGAAATGAGATCACGGAAAGTAAAAGCTCTTCAATGCTTGAAAAAGATGTATTTGACTTCCGGCAATGGCGGCTGTTTCCCTCGATTATCGCAAAGTTTTTTTGTAGTTTTTAGTGTTATTTTTTTGAAGATGTGATTTCACTTTACTTTATTACTAAAATAATAGTACTAAACTACAGGTAAAAATAGATTTAACCCTTTGAGCCCTGCCCCCCTGCACCTGCCTGGGTTCCTGAGCATTTTATACCTATTTCGTAATATGTCATGTTTGAGTGGCGACTGAGGAAAAACCGTGAAAGATAACAACATGAAATTAAATATGCAAGTAAAAGAATAGGTCTACCTGAACTCTAGCACCAAAATTCAACTTTAGTATGCCAGTAGATCCAGCAGGGGCTCCCTCTCTTTATACACAAGTAGCGTTCACACTTGGGACACGCCCCTTTCAATCAGCTGATCCCCTCGACACACCTTCATTATCGGTCTCATTTTTTTATCACTATCTGAATCCTCCAAATCATTATCATAATCTCATTCTGACAAATCTTTTAAAAAAAACCTTTAATTCTTGTGTTGAGAATAAGGAAGAACATTGACGTTTTGTCCCAGATGGACCAGGTTGAGGCTTGTCACGATCCATGACCAAAAAAAAAATTTTCCTCACAAACTCAATGTAAATGTTGTAAACAAACCTTCAACAAGGGGGCAGACATTGATAAACTCCTAACCAAACGAAACATCTGATTGGCTGTTACAGGCAAAACTAAACCAATCCACGTAATTAGTACTATCACGAAATCGGTATACCGGTGGCGAGGTTTATGAAGCGATTACTGCTACCACCGGAATACCGGTGGCGGGGGCTCAAAGGGTTAAACTCGAAACTGTCTTTCGGATACATAGAATAACCATTCTTATCCTAAAAGATGAAGTCAGTATGAAGATAATATTATAAATGGATTTTACACTATTTTTTAAATTTCATAACCAGTTGATCGCAATTTGGAAAATTCTTATGGCACTGAGGCGGAAGTTTTCCAAAAACCTTATGGCACAAGAAGAGTTAAGCTAATCCCATTCTGAAACCGCAATTTAATTCATCTTGTGAGAGGAGTCATGGCATGAAAAAATATTCTTTAATATTACAAATTAATTAATATGGGTATTATTGTATTAAAGCCATGACTATTGAAATGTTATTGATACTATTTTTATTTACAAGATGATTAATAATGTTACAATATAAACATTAAAAACAAATAACAATAAGTTTAATTCTTTTTTTTTTAATAATTTTTTACAGCTTTGATCCCTTCCCGGGAGGATTGATGGATTCCACTAATAATTATGTAGACAGAGTAATCACTATTACAGGCTCTACTGAAAGTTGCTCAGAGGCTGAGGAAAAAATCAGTGAGAAAATGAGACAGTGCTTTGAGCAAGATGCTGGTTCATTTCAGGTTTGTCTTTGTCATTTCACTCTGAATTTTACTACCATAAAATTTTTAAAAAGGATTTTAAAGTCTGGATGAAATTGTTAAATTCTTATTCTTATTAGTCTTTCTAATTTGTAAATATTAATAATTATTTTACTATAATTGTTCTTTGCAGTATAACGTAATAGTGTTGGATAAGTATTGTAGATGGTCCAAAGTAAAATTACTTCTGATTCTTAACCAAATAAAACTGATGAAATAAACTTATAAGTACAGTCGAAACCGCTTAAGTCGACGGCGTTGGGGTATGAAAAATGGCATCGACGTAACGGATGATCAAGTTAAAGCGAAAACCAATATGGCGGCAAAATATTAACATGCGCTTGAAATTTCTTTTATGTACGTGTTGTGCGTTAATTAGTGATGGGACGATTAATCAGAATCGTATCGGAATATCGGGACCCTATTTCTTCACTCTTTCTTAAGGTTGTTAAGACCGTTCGTTTTTAAAGACCGTTTAAGTTTAAATATAACGCTGTTTTGCGGTGATTCCCAGATTGAGCGATACTGTGCCTTCGAAGCCACTTGCTTGATTTTCCTTACAAGCTACACAAATAGTAACCTACACATCCCCTCATTGTCCCCGAACCATTCTCTTCCTAATCATCTTCTTTGGGTCCGTCCCCTCAGTTTACAATGGACTCAGAATGGTCTATCGTGACCTATATATGACTCATGACAAAGCGAACTCTTCTCTATATAAACGTACACAAATAAATTAGGTACTCCTTTTGAACCTTCAACTTTGACATATTTTAATTAATTCTAACCAATAGTTAAATGGCTTTTGCACACGGCCACTTCTTATGAATGAAACAATGAGAACAAAGCAGTAGTACAGTACAAGTAACAGTCAAAATGAGGTTGAAGGATGAATGGTTGCCAATGACAAGTCTGCACACGGTACATTTTATTATTCCATACGATCCCTTCCCTTGGTTATAAAAAAATCATAGCTAACATTTTCAAAAGCTGGCGATTGGTCATGGGGATCGAGATACCCAATGTTAAGTGGCAAATTTGACCCTTTTTTGTGCTCGTGTTATGAGGTTTCGGCGACTTAAAAAAATCGAATTAAACGACGAGAAAATGCTAAGACAAAGAGAGAATTTGGCGGTTCCAATAAAAAACGTCGACATAATAGGGTGGTCGAGCTAACCGAGCTCGAGGTAAGTGGGTTCGACTGTATNATATATATAATATATATTATTGGCACCAGTAGGGAGAGCTCCAATATGACTCTTATTATACCTAAATGTTTGAGAGTTATGGACATTGAGCAATGATTTCCTGAATGTATCTAATATTATCTTAAACTTAATTTTTATATAAATGTTTACTTTACAGTATGGTGCGCAGCAGCATATGATGTTCCCTGGAATGCCAGGTCTTCCCCTTATGCCAGGAATGGGACCTTACCAAGCGATGAGACCACCCATGCCCTATATGGTAAGTTTATAGGTCATTTCAGACCAGTGAAAAAGTTTAATTGCACAGGGGAGAGATACTGTATTTATTTGTGTATAGTGCGCACCCTAAATTTTTTGGTTGAAAATTGGTATATATTTTTTCAATTTCTCCCAGCTCAGACCAATTATTTTCAGTGACCATAATAAAGTAAACTACCACTATAAACACAATTTCCAAAAGAAATTTACAAACAATTTAAAACCCTTCAAAGTCTGATTCATCAGCACATTCAGCAAACAGTTTTTCCCATTCTTCTTGATAAATTTTTTATCAGTGTCCGAATTGGCGCGAACATCTGTTTCTTCATCTTCTTCACATTCTTTTGAGTCTGAATCTCACAGCACGTCATCTTCTGTCTCTCCCCTATGTTTGCATTTGTCTTTTACAACAAAAGTGACCAATCAGTGCTTGGTTTTCAAGAGGGCTTCGTCTTGGATGTAAACAAACATTGCGGACCAAAATTTCATCTTTCAATTTGAAATATTTTTGGAGCCTGTGTAAGACCTTGTGTATATCGCGCATCTACCCTTTTGGTAGTTGTTTTCTGTATAAAATTTTGCAAGTTATACACAAATAAATACGGTAGAAAATTTTTTAATAAAAAACCACTTTTAGGACCATTGGAGGTCGCAGATTTATCAATCTGCTGATCACCTACCTTGCAGGTGTGAATTTAAATAACTTGAATACAATTTTGTTTGGGATTTTATCCTATTGGTACCAAGTTAGTCACATCTTGTACATCCTATTATATAAATTTAAAGAAATAATAAGAATTAAGAATGTTTATCATCTTGATTACTTAAAATAACATTGCAATGTTATTAGGTCAAATAAAATTGATTACTAATTATTTTAAGTTTGCTATGTACATGGCATAATAAATATTTTTTAGGGAGCTGCTTACTACCCAGGTGCTTTCAGTGGTCCACCTCAAGTTCAACAACAACCTGAGGTTGTGCAACTTTATATACCAGAAAAATCTGTTGGTGCGGTAATTGGAAGTAAAGGACAGAATATTAAAAATATTATGCGTTTATCTGGGGCTCGCATTAAGGTATAATTTTTATCAAATTTTCTTTAACTTTATATGATAATTATATTTCAAACTCTATTAATATTTGTCATGTTATAATTCTTTAGCTGAAATGAATAAGACTGAAAAATGTTGATGCATTGCAAAAACTAACTTGGCCTATTTGATGGATTTATTCAATTTTATTTCTCAAAAGATTTTAGGGGCCAATGATAAAAATGGATCAGGTGAAAACAACCCATTTAGTCATTCAGGTGATGAGCGCAAAGCTGTGATTTCAGGATCTCCAGAAGCACAATGGAAGGTATAAAATTTTAATATGCATTTTCTCAAAGTTGATTCTAACCTATGAATTGACAAGTGCAATCTACTAGTTACTTGCTTTCACTAACATGTAAAAGATTTTCCTATAATCTTGGACTAATGTTGTCAACCCTAATAACTTTTGCAGTACTTATACCCAGGTTGTAAAATTGTGGGATTTTACTTATAGTAATGAACCTGCAGGAGAAACTGGCAGGGGCATCAAGTCAGTTGCACAATGGATGAATCAACTGTTAAACTGATAGTTGTTTCAATTTAGTTCACCTCCCTTTGGTCACAATAGAATCCAGCTATTAGATCAGTGGTTCCCAAACTTTTTTTACCCGCGGACCCCTTTTATAGTCAAAACTTGCCCACGGACCCCCCAAGTGAAAAAAAGCTACATAAATGTATAGTATACAAATTTACTTATTAAAAAATCATTTTGTTGAAGAATCATTTATTTGAATTTAACTTTTGCTACATTTCTTTTTTTATATGACTTGGATGAACTTGATGAGATTTTATAATTTTATGAGTGTATTTATGTCAGGGTCAATGTTTGTGAGTAGCTAACGCTAATCCCCACGAGTACAAATGTCAAGCCGGTTTCTTTTGTTTCTGATGAGGTTCAAAACTACACTGAATGCACGCTATACCGAATAGGAAGACGGGAAAGCAGTCAACAACTTTTGTACCATAACCAATAATGCAGAATATAAATTGGGATCTTTTTTTTTGTAACTAGAATTTGTGGTATCCTTATTCAAACATTGGTTTATGTTCCTCATTTGTGGATAATTCAATATTAATACGTTCCACCTGCATTAGTATGGATTCATCTGTCTGTTATCTTAGTTTGTCCCCGAGCAAAAGGGTTCAACACCCAGTCCGAAATATCAAAGTCAAGAATGACTTCAAATCTTTGGTTCAGGTATGCATGAAGAGTCGTTAAGTGTTGACAGTAGGCAAGCAAGTCTTCATCTTTATTTTGGAATTTAGAGAGATTTTGAATCTGAGAACATTCTCATCTCCCGAATTTTTGTTTCTATAGAAAATATTTTGTAACAAACACAGATATTACGCTTTTAGTTTTGATTAAATTTTATTGGTCACCTTGTAGTTTGACATAAGTTTCGTTAAATTTTGCAAACAAATCTGTCATAAAGGCTATGCCATTTTTTTGAGTTCATTAAATTTTGTCCAAGTATTCCAGTGCTGAATCAAAGTGAGCATAAAATCGATTTAAACATGCACTTTTAGATAACCAACGTATTTCTGTGTGAAGTAGTAAACAATAATAGTCTTCATCATTTTCCATCAAAGTTTAGCAAACAATATCTCATTGAAGACATTCCTTTTGATTTTTATTAACTGCTCTATTGACATAATCTAGTGATCCAATCAAACGTTCACTAAGATATTTGCAACTAAATAATTTCGATGAATGACACACTGCACTGAACATATATTGTGGTACAGCTTGTTTTAAGTATACCAGAAAGCCTCAGTATCTTCCTAACATTGCGGAGCTCCGTCAGAAACAACAGAAATGATATTAGTCAAGACTATAGATTTTTAAATCGTAAATCTTTTTAATTCAGTAAATAACTTTCACCTTTCGTATCTGTTTCCAAACATTTAGCAAACAATAGTTCTTGGCAAAATAGCTCTTCTTTTACAAATCTTACATAAGCTAAAAGTAAAGCCTCGTTTCCTGGTAAAGTGGACTTGTCAAGCTGTAGAGAAAATGCATATGTTTTTTAGTATTCACATAAAGAATTTTCAACACACTGAGCCATTTCGTTAATCCATCTTTTGACTGAATTATTGCTCATTGGAATTCTTTTCTTGATGTCGAAAGCTGGTTTGTGCAACAGTGCTTATCACCTCACATACAGATGTTAAAATAAGTTCTTCAACAATCGTTTGGGGCTTTCCAGACTTAGCTATCAATAAAGAAATTTTATAAGACGCACGCAGTCCATCGTTATCTCGCTTTGACGTTGTCCCTAAGAGCTGTTGAAGTGATGGTGTTTTCAAATATGTTTCTGAGACTGCTTCAAAAAAATAGTTAAATCTTTATCTTTTTTATTTTCATTAAATGTTCCTTAAGCCCTGAAGGTTTCATAGAATCATCCGACGAATTTCTATTACACAGAAGTGGCAGAAGACACATTGGTCAAATACTATTTCCTGGTAACGAAATAAAGCAATATTTCAAAAACTCAACGCTGAAAAGTCTATATTATTTCCTCGGATCAATCGTCCAATCATATCAAATGTGGTATTAATATAAAGCTGGATTCTTCCGGCCTTAGATAAATACGACTTATCGACACGTCAAAATTTACCCAACCCTTCACTCATCGTCATTTCCGTTAAAAGATTGTATTTGTATGACCTACATATAGTGTCTCCTCCTTTTTCACGCACCAAACTTGCCATACCTTTCAATTAACCAAGCATTTTGATTGGTTACAGCTGTGGAAATATCATATTTTTTTTCTTTTTCTAGGTCAAACAACTTTATTTTACTCAGGACCTAAAACCGCTACTACAGACGACTACAGTATTCATTTTTCTTTATTTTGATTTACGTAATTTTTTTAAAACACATAATTTTATTATTTTCATACTTAACCTTCCGCGGACCCCTTGACGTTGTTCAGGGACCCCCAAATCAATTTTAAGTTTCCACGGACCCCTTGAACGGTTCCGCTGACCCCTGGGGGTCCGTAGGGACCACTTTGGGAACCACTGTATTAGATGTTGGGTTGATAATCATGCAGAGTGATTGATTAGTGACACTGCAAAATGAGATATAATTCTCTACTCAATGATGATGATGAGTTTAAGATTGTTAACGGTTAACTGGTCCTCAGATCAGGATTGGTCCCATTTAAATCAGGACCCGTTAAATGTAATTTTATTTAGTCTGTATTAGCTTATTACCCGGATTGAATTTTTTGTTGTGTTACAGCAGAAAACCATAGCCAATACTCGAGCAACAGTGACATCAAAGCGTTTTCTTAATATCCCAGTCTATAAATATGTTAGTAGTGTTAGTGTAGTTTGGCTAGTGAAAGATTTTAAATTTTAAAAAAATTTTAAAAATTATTTGCTTAGTTGCTGAAGCAAAGTACCAGAAGTAACACAGTGCGGCAGGTCAAAGCGGTCAAGGCCGCGAGCATTATTATATATATAACACAATAGGAATGATAGGCCCACCACTATTAGATTGTTATTAGATGGTTATTAGATTTAGATGTTATATTACGAGTTTTCCAGCTAACTACGTGCACATCAAAGGCATGAGACTTAAAATTAACACATTGATATATAATTTTATGTTTTCTAAAAATTTATATCTGTGCGTTGGAAAAGGAGCACAGCCCATAAGAGCTGAATGCAAGTGAGCAATGATAGTGTATGGAACAGCCATACAAGCTGCCATCTTTGGAAGAACTGGACAACTTGAAAACCAAAGATTTTCAGACCTGTTTTTTTTACACCTGGGTAAAACGAGCTAAAAAGTGTGTCAGAATTGGCTTTGATTGCATTGAGGAGTCTTCCTAGGCTCTGATAGCCGAGAAACATGATAAATATATTTGAAAAATACACCGAGTTCCAATCATTGCACAAGCGCGCTTTCCTTTCATCCTTCGTAGTTAGGTTACATAAGCTTAACAAAACCAAAATTCATGTTCAAGTCAGAACCTAGATTGTTGAAAAATTGATGCTTTTGAATAATATAATAATCTGAATTCACATCTCTAATTCGTAATTGTGTCAGACTTTTTTTTTATATTTCAAACCATGTTTTTTTAAAGATAACTTTCGTTTTTTATTAGAAAATGTTGCAACTTATTTATTTTTCTTCATATAGGCCCAGTTCTATATTTTTGAAAAGGTAAAGAATGAGTTAAGACTTGCAGCCCATGATGAGGTTCATCTAAGAACTGAGATAATGGTACCTAAGCAAAGCATTGGTAGAATCATTGGCAAAGGTGGCCAAAATGTAAGTTGTTGTTTTTTTTGTTCAGGATGAGTCCATCCAATGTGTTAAAAAAAAGTAGTAGAACAAGATATATATTTAGGCTTGAAATTCATATTTTAGAAAGCTTTGCAAAAAATGCCTCCTTAGAAGACATAAGCAACAGGAATATGTTCTGTTCAAAGAAATATAGATGAAAATTTTAAATTATTTTATACAAGAGCTGTAAACTGACAATAAAATTTGATTGTAATAAATAAATTCATAAAAGAAAATACACAGATTTTATTACCTTTATTTATTATAGGTTAAGGAAATGCAACGAGTAAGTGGCGCCATAGTACAGCTTCCTATGGAAGAGCAAGGAGATGTAGATGAGGTTCCAGTTACTATTATTGGGCATTTCTATGCCACTCAATCGGCACAGAGACGTGTGCGTTCTTTAATGAACACTTTCTCGCGTGCTCAACCAGCTCCTAGGAGAACAAGGCCTGGTGCTCCTCAGCAACTTTTATAGATCATTGGTGCTTGGGCAATAAGTCACTATATTTAAAGCTGTGCTGTTGATCTATTAACTTCTCATCAAGAAACTGTGTTAAAATTAAATTTGACTACTTAAGATCTTATTTTTTCAGTTTGCAACTAAAAATTCCTGCTGTCATTTTCTCGCTATGCTAGGCTGGCATTGCCCAAGCCACAATTGTTGGTTGGTTTGTTAAAAGAATACTTAATATGTTTAGACTGTGCTACATTTATTGTGATTTTTTCCTAAAATCATGTTTTGGATTTTGGAGTGAGAGACTGAGTCTAATATATATATACAACATGTTATACAATTTGTTCTAAACACTGTTGGTTTGAGATCAAAATTGATGATTAATGTGAAAATGAGAAGTCTATTTTTTAATGAATGTTTGACTTTATTTTCTATATGTTGATATATTATATATTTATGTATTTTATAGTGAGAATACGCTTTTGTACTCACTGAAAGTTTGATAAAATATGCAAAACATTGAACAAGATACAGCAAAGACCGTCTTGCTAGATCTGTAATGCAAAATAGATTTATAATGCGCTATTAAAACTTTCAGTACTTTATTCAACTTGCCAACATTCACTATTTGGTAAAGAGTCAACAATAGCCTTTCTCATTTAATATCTGTTCCTTTAGACTCTTATTTCGGTTTGACTTGTATTAGTTTTATATTTGTGCCCAGGGTACAAGTAACTAAATGCATGTTTTTGTGTGTCTCTAATTATACCACTCAGTTATGATTTTGGACAGTAACTTCACATTATTTGTTTAGCTTTTTTTGTGAAGTTGGTAACAAACCTTTCATAATCAGTGAGCATTCAGCTACATTGTAGAAATAAAATACACTGCTTTTTTCTTAGGTGTATAATTATGTAGCTAATAATTGTGTTGTATTTTGAAACAATCAAAATGCTGTGTCAGATAAGCCCAGCTTAGCTCACTGAGAAAATAACCTCAGGAAATTATCAATTTAGTTTTTAGTTTTTAAACTTTAAAAACTCTACAAAGATAAGAATCAAATAACTTTTTTTTAAACCTTATCAAAAATTTGTAATAGTCCTCAATTAAGTTAATGATTTTTCATTTAGCAATTTTCAGTGGGTTCTCAACATAATACTTAATTTATATGTCTTCCATATTGGTTTGTAATAGGTTTCACTTGACTAAAATTCTAGTTTTGTGTTTCATTTTTAAAGTGTTTACCTGTTAGACATTCCAGTTTATTTTATTGAAGTTATCATTAAAATACCTTAGTAATTTAAAAAATGTTTTACTCCTAACTAGTCACTTTTATTTTTTGGGGGGGGAGTATATTTATTTTGCTTAAAGAAAGGGGTCTAAACCTTTCTTTGTCTAGTTGAGCTTAATTGTAAGCATGGATTAAACTTTCTTAATTTATCCGATTTAGTTTTTAAATAGATCTATTTTTTCCTGGAGATCCTGTGTTAATTCTAATTTAATAACCACATGAACATTATATTTCTAAGTATTTGAACAGTTTGGTGATGGGTTCTTGTTTCTTACACTAATAATTTGAGTGCATGTTGGTTTACCCACTGCCCATATTTCATATGTTCTACAGTTGGAGTATGACGATTCTTAAATTTTTTTCCTCTTTAAAATAAAAATTTCTTTGTTGTTGATTATTTATACTCGTAAATGACCTAATTTTCTCTAAAGCTTTCAGTACTTGTTGTTCAGTTTAAAGATAAAAATTGGTGGAGACAATAGTTGTATGAAACATTTATTTCATATACCTATATTAACATTGTGCATCATTATTGTTACTGCATAGTGGCAAAAATACTTTTACCAAATTCTGTGGGATCTAAAGACATTCTTACACTCAGACTGTAAGTTAAGTAGTAATAATCCTTTGACTTGCACTTGAGAAATGTTACATTAACTATCTGTCCAGCTGCCTCTTAAAAAAATACATTATCTTGTTCAACGTTTGACTTTGTCTTTGTTTTTTTCCCCCTTGTTATTTAAAAATAAAATAAATTATGGTAGTATTGTCAGTTTATATTTTTATGACGACTTTAAAAGGAAATGTATGCATAAGTATGAATTATAAATGTGAAAATCAGTCTCACTAGAAATAGAAAAAATAAAAGGGAATGTACTCTCAAAGCTCAAGAAAATGCATTACTTGCCAACCTGGCAATGTCAAATAAAATTGAAATGCTGACGTTTCTATTTTAATATTATATTACCATTATATTGGAAAAATTATCCAATTTGTATATGAAGAAAAAAAATCTGATATTTAAAAGAATCATAACTCCAGGGTAAACAAATTTAATAAAGTGATAAACAATGGCCAAACTGTTAAAAACAAACAGCAAGTTTTTCTGGCCGATGAAAAAAATCGATGAAAAAATCATGGCGCACATACTTAAGTGCAGTGTTGCGAGTTTATAACGCCAGTCTTGCAAGGTGTGAGTGTGAGTGCTATGGCACAGGATTGATTTAACAGATGAAAGTTTATAATTTTATACGCCGTGCCCAAACTAATTAGAAATGGATTTAAACACCGACGAAATGAAAAAGAGTGGATCGCGCTTTCAGGTTGCTAGAGTTGATTCTAAAGATGAAGATGCTAGAGAAAATTTAGAAGCAGAAACGGAGTCTCGCAAAAAATCACCAGATCATCACAAGAAATCTGTTAACCTTCCTAAAATTGATACATCGGCTCCAAACACAAGCAACGATGGTCGGGTTGATTTCAATAACTGCCCAGAATCACCCTGTGCTACATTTTCTCTTAGTGGAGATTCGATGCGTAGCCGGGGATCTATTGAGTATACAAAAACAAACTGCGTTATGAATACTATAGAAGCTTTACCATGCGTTGATCACTATAGAAATATTTTCTCGGCTACTGGAGGTAACATGAAAGCTAGGCCAACTTTAGCTGAGTTGCACGAAGAACTGGTATGTATTTTTAGAGCTTAGATTAATATAAATTTAATGGTTATGAATATGAAACAAGGCTAACAAGCAGATTATTCAGATTGTTAAAGTTAATGTCATTCAATTATTTTTTAAAACCAATTATCACTTTGACTTTGTAAACAAAGTTTGTTATAAAATATAATGATTAATAAATAGTATAATATTAGGCACTTGGGTATCGACCGGATATTCCCGAAAAATTGGTATCGCAATTTCGTTGTCAAAATGGCGACCTCCACTTTTTAATTTATTGAGTGTATCGTTTTTTCAATGTTTATAGTCGATTATTGGCGCCGTAATAAATTCAACATCCGCCCATTCATTAAGGCAGACATCTTGCCTGTTTCATTTAAAAAAAAATCGAATTTTTTCCCCAAGGTTTTAACCTTGATATTGAAGGTTAATGGTAGCTCCTGTTCACCCATTAATAACTTTTTATTTAAAAATGCGGGTCATGTAATTCTTATGAGGGTATAAATTAATTATGTGAAGAAAAACATATCCAAATTTGAAGAATGTAGGCCATATATTTATTGAGGAAGCACTTAAACAAAATGGCCACCTCCATTGTTTACAAATTTTTTAGCACATGCTTTGGAAAACTACCTATTACCGATAACGACGGCAGTGATTTTAAGTGTATATATTGCCACATTAAGGGTATTATAGTGGATTATTGATTGGAATTCATTATATTAGTTTAAAACTTTATAAATTTAATAGCATAATCAATTAATTTGTCTACTTAAGTATATTTTTAACTATAATTATAATACCAATATGAACTAATATTATTATTTTTTATCAAATTTAAGTAGGATATTATTTATTAAGATTTTTTAGACTTAATATATTTATAAATTAATATATTAACTTATTGGGCCTTATTCACTAATCAGTTTTGTAGCTTTGGGCCTTCTGTTAGGCCTTATAAGTTATAAGTATTGCAGTATATATTAATTTTGATATTAATATACTGATTTAATTAGAAATATTTGTCTATATCATGGAGTCTAAAGTGATTATTAAATTTGACAAAACTAGAAAGTAAAGCCTGCTAAATTATTTAAATTTTAAGTTAATGAAAGATTCAAATTGATTATTTCTGATTATGCATTTTTAGTTTTAAAGATTTTTTGGCTTTCTATTATTTGTTGTAATTATTTATATGATGTTGATCATTTTTCCAATGGGCTATTATTTTTAAAATGAAAAAGGCACTTACCTTTAATAATGAATTATCCAGTAATTACACACATATCACAATATTGCACAATACTCCTTAGAATTCACAAAGAAAACAACACATTTTCTGGCTCAATAACTTTATTGCATAGATACACCAGATTTAACTAATACTAATATTACTATAAAAAAACATCATGTTTTTAAGTTTTACTTACCTGAATGTTTAATAATTTGTAACACAACACTGATTAACAAAATGAAGCTATTATAATCATAATTTTAATTTAAAAAATAAAAGACATTGTAAATATTTTATATTTTAAGTTGAGAAATAGAGTATATAGAAAAAGGGAAGTTAAAAAAGTATAATCAGCCATTTCAATTAAACGAAACAATAATTCCCTGTATTATTGTTTATACAAATTTTTTTCATGATACAGTTACAAAGGAAAGCTTAATATTCTTCTGAAAAATATATTTATTCTTCTTATTATTTATTATAACTTATTTTATTTTATAAAGTGTATACTAAATTTTTTTAATTAAAAATGTTGAGTCAGCATGTTTTTACATTTTTTATAAGAGAAATATAGTCGTATAAAATATTTTTTTTTCATGTATTATCTTTAAATAAATTTATTTTTTGAGGTTGTATATTATAAAACTCATATCAAGTTATATTCCCTGCAAATATTATAATTTTATATAAGTTTACAGTCAAATCATTCGCGGCTTAAAAAAGGGCACACAATGTGGAGGAAAACTCAATGTTAAAAAAAAGTGATTGTGAGGTCTTACAAAAAAATTCATAACTTTTGAACCACTTGAGCTAGAACGTTCATCTTTATATTTTTGTTAATCATTTACTGTGGTCTACACATCTATGATATTTTTATATTTAAAAAAAAAAATTGAAATTTTTACCCAAGTGCCTAATAATATTAATAGTATTATGTGTAATACCAACATATAGATAAAGAGTACTAAATTAGAGTAATTTAATTAGACACTACTAAATTATATAGTTTAGCTACATTTCTGGTAAAAAACATATCTTGAATCTTAATTATCTATTCTTTAAAAAATTATTTTAATAAGTAAAAGTTTAAGTAAAAATTTTAGAACAAATTTTAAATTAGTAATAGATTAATTAATTAACTTAATTTTAAAAAATTTGTATCTAAATTCATCGATAACTACTGACAGTGACAGAAGCAACGTATAAATAGTATAATTTATCAAAATTTGAAATTTAATACTGAACATAACTAACATAAAAATTTTAGAACAAATTTTAAATTAGTAATAGATTAATTAATTAAATTAATTTTAAAAAATTTGTATCTAAATTCATCGATAACTACTGACAGTGACAGAAGCAACGTATAAATAGTATAATTTATCAAAATTTGAAATTTAATACCGAACATAACTAACTCTTGTACCTAAGGGTCCGCGGTGGTCGAGTGGCAAGCGCGCTCGACTGGCGTTCCGATGGTCACGGGTTCGAATCCATGGGAAGCCAGGGACCAGTTCCCGGGGCCTAGGGCGTCCCCGAGTTCCACCCAGCTCCAAATGGGTGAAAAGCGGCGGGGTAATGCGTGGAACCCTTAGCCGTGGCATGTGAACGCTGCATCACTTGCCGAAAAACAACTGCTGCCTTGCAGATGGTCTTGGCTGACCAAAGGCTATGGAAGCAAATCCAGAAAATACAGCAGGCTGAAGTCGGAGACCACGGGCCAATTGGCGCAAAACTCGTGGCACGCAAAACTCAATATTCAATATTGAGAACGAAGAAGAAGAAGACTTGTACCCATTTTGAACCATGACAATAGTCTAAAAATAATAGTAATAGGATAAATTTAACATAAGAAATCATATACTAAAATTAAAATCTCAATATTAATTTTAATTTAAATAAGAAAAATATTTACTTTTAATTTTTTTGATAGCTTCTTTGTCTTTGATGAAAAGTAAACTTAAACTTTTCAATCTCAAATGAAGTCACATTGGTCATTGGTAAATATGCAATTGACGTCCCAGAGTACTCTGGATTTTATTAAATTTTTTTGTACTTAAGGTTAGAAGACATAATTTTATTTTGTCGGAATTGTCAATTTTATAGTTACTTGGAAGTGTTATAGTTACTTATAGCTTAAATATTTATATAATTTGAGGACCTAATGAGCACAACAACTTAAAGACATTTATATTTATAGTTTAAATTAACTAACTTTCAATGTTCAACCCTATGGCTTTACTTTACATTATTACTGAATTACTGGGCATGTCTGTGTGAGTGTGAAATCTGAATCTTATCTTATATGTTACAGACGCTACTTCTGTACAGAAGATTATTGCATCCTACGTTTATGGTTTGTGTTTAGTCCTGTATTCTTATTAGAGTTTTAAATGATGATACAGCGTTGGCTTTCCTGGGTTCTCCAGGCAACCCATTCCACGCCTGAATATCGGACGGAAAGAAAGAAAACTTGTATGTGTTTGTTCTTGCATATGGAATAAGAAAGCTGTTTTTATCCTTAACGTGTATCTGAGGGTTGTATTAAGTTTTCTCTATGTTTTATTTCTTAATTAGAATTAATTGCTTTGTGTATAATTACTAATTTACTCTTGGTTCTTCTATCCTCTAGTGTTTCAAGGTTTAATGATTTAACTTATGGTGTTACTCTTGTGAGTTTTGACAAGTTTTGTATATTCTCCAGTTATGAATCTGGTCGCTCTTTTTTGAATTTGTTGTAGTTTATCTATATTTTCTTTGGTGTCCCATACAGAAGATGCATATTCTAGTTTAGGTCTCACCAGGGTGAGGTAGCATTTTAGTTTTATATCTATATTACTTTTGTAAAAGTTTCTTTTTATAAAACCTAAGGTTTTGTTTGATTTTTTAATAACTTCATTGACATGGGGACTGCAAGATAGTTTCTCATCTATCATGACTCCTAAGTATTTTGCATCTTTAGTTTGGGTTAGTTCTTTTCCATGAATGAAATATTTTGAATTTATTTGTTAATTTTTCTGTGTTACTCTTAGCAGTTGACATTTTCCTGGGTTGAAGGTCATACTCCAGTTAGTTTCTCATTTTATTAATTCATCTAATTCTTTTTGTAAAATTTTGCTATCTTGTTCTGACTTAATTGTTATATAGATTATAACATCATCAGCAAATAACCTAACTTTAGTTCAATCTATGTTTGTGGATCATAGTCATAATTTAAGTTAAAATCTGAATGCCATAGTCAGCACTAAGCTCTGGTATTAATTAATAAAGAAGGAAATACAAATTAACTGTAGCCAAGAGTTTTTTTTTTTTTATTCATTACAGACCATGAAGGTCTATGGGGGCAAGTGAAGTAGCGTTCACAAGTTTCATTGACCACTAACGATCAGGGGATTGTGTGGTTAGCAGAGGCGTATCTAGGGTTGGTGTCACCCGGGGCGGTAGCTCATGGTGTCACCCCCTCAAGACTTAGCCCATAGAACTCCTCCGAGTTTTCCAGTGCCAAATAACGGGAATATATAGAATTTTACGGTCTGGTGTCACCCCCCTGATGGTTTCACCCGGGGCGGCCCGCACCCCCCTAGCGACGCCACTGGTGGTTAGCACAATTCCCTGGGGGCTTTGCCAGTACCGGGGCTCGAACTCGCGACTCAAGTTCTTGCAGTGGTTCGGTAGTCCAGCGGGCTACTACTTATACCACAGCGCCCCTGCCAAGAGGTACATTTGTAAATAATTGAGAAGTGTTAATTTTGAAATTGGAAGTAGACTAAAAAATAATAAATAAAATCCAGAGAACTACTCCGGGCCGTCAATTTCCATATTAATTTAAAATAAAATGATCTTTAATTTTAAGATTTATAACCATGTCATGGTTCAGTTATTGTCAGTGTCAATGACCGAGTATGTGTGATAAGTTCAAGCACTTTAGCAAATCTGAAAGCGAGTTTAATTTAAGCTCACGAGATTCATGGCCGCCACATACAAATTTGAACAAGGGCCTAAATCTTAAGGTTGTTGGGATAATGATAAGTGGTTAAAAGTAAGAGAACAACAAAGTAAGTCCTGTTCCTAATGCTATGTCTTATGATAGAGATATTGATATGGGCATTGATAATTAAGAATTGACAATTAAATTTACAATTTACAAAAATGTTATAATTTATTTTACATTTACTTTAGATGCTAATTTTAATTTTAAAAATTATCAAATGTAAAAACAATTGAACCATTTAAGGTATTACATTTAAATAAATCCCCCAAATCATTGTTAAATTTTATGAGTCTATTATAACTTTTAGTTGTTTTTAACATCATCTTTATTTTTCTTTAAGAGCTTATGGATGCTTTATATTTTCAATCCCCAAAAGTTTCTCTTTGTCATAGTTGAAGTATTATGTATGTTGATCTTTAAAACGAGTATCCAGAAACATTTTTGTCTGATGGCTATTTTGGCCCTGATAACCCTTCCACCGTGACCCCCTAATTAACCCAGTAATGCCATTATATTGTCATCTTAACTGAGGAAAAGTTCATTCCATTCAATAGGCAGCATACCGTATTTTTATAAAATAAAAAAAGAAATAATAATAATATTTAACACACTTAAAATCTTGGACATTAAAATAATTGTATTATTTTAATAGTTAATTAATTTAATAAGCCACTTGAAAGGAAGGATAAAGATGGTTTAATCCGGTAATCTCCAGAAAATACAATTGCAAAGAGCTGCCTGATTTCTTTCAGCCTATACTATTATTACTATACTGAAATAGAAAAATGAACCAGTTTCTGGCAAAAGATTTATTACTGTTTCTGTGAATGGTAATATACCAAAAATAGATAAGATAGTGGAAGGTTGAGTATTCTCAATTAGTTCAATTCAATCATTTCCATTTGCCGATTGTAAGTCATTACCCAAATGCGCAATGAAAGTTGCAAGACTGTATTCATCTATAACTAAAATGCATTTCCCTCATGTTTTCCTGGTGTAATTTCGACATAACATTTACTAGTTTCAATGTCTATGCTCATTATTAAAGATACATCATGTTTTAGCTAACCACGACATACTATAGAATCAATCGAATCACATAAGTACATATCTTGGCTCTTCACAAAGAAATTGTTGATGAACATGTTATTTAGAAGTTGTGTGGGGTAGTGATTTTCGAGCATTTTTGGAAACAGAAAAAATAATCAAAATAACTGCTTTAATATGTAAATAAATAAATGATATAAAAAAAATATAATGACTAAAGTATTAAATTCTAACTTAGAATCTAAGCAATCTCAACAATGCACCATGATCTACAACTAAGGAGAGTTATATCTAATTATGAGGATAACCTACACAGAACTAGGCAGCCATTCACTAATCCGTTTTTTGTTTATAGCATTGGTTGTACAGTATTTTTAAAGATGCTTCAAATATGAGAGAGGATCGTGGTTCGGTTATTAACCAAATTTGAGATAAGGGTTTTAGCGACTTTGGCTAATGGTGACATGGGGGGGGGGGGAATAAAGTTAATAATTTTATGACTAGAATTTATGGATTCGTTTAACAGGACATATATGTATGAGGGCAATGCCCTACCCAGGAGACACCTTCACTTATTTGCCCGCCACAACACTAGTTGTTGAGCCCCC